>CAJNOQ010002170.1:0-25846 GCA_905250885.1 Didymodactylos carnosus | reverse complement strand
ACTCATTAAAGTGCAAATTCCTGCGAATTTAGAAGAGCTAATAAAAAGTGTTTTGAGAAAAGTTTATGGAGGAGCTAACGAGGTTTCTTTTGCTAAAAAAGAATTTTTTCAGCCGTTTACTTAGTTTATAAAAGCCAATTTACTAAAGTAACGTTGTGACACTTTTTTTTTCTCTTGCGTATTCTCACTGCAAATCAGTTAGAATTTGACTGGATAGACTTTTTAGGCCTCCAGATAGATACTTTTTCGATTTTCCAATTTCAGTTTAGATGTGTCAATGTCATTTTTCGTAATTTCAATAGGAATTATTTTCTTTGTTTTCTTTCTTGCAATCTTGATAAAATCCTCACGAGGAAGCCTATGGACATGTCCGACTCTGATTTCGTTTGTTCATACGTCAATCAGTAGAGGATAACGAGCTTGTAAAAAGCTACAAATAATCTGTGCCGATCGCTCTTCGTTCAAAAGTTATGACCATTTTTCTATTTTTCCCAGTCCAAAAATAGCTGTAACGTAACGTTTTCACCATCAAATTTCAATTTTTTCTCAAAGTCAACATCATATTTCGAATTAGCATTCAAAACTGCATTGATATCGAGTTGAAAACAAGAACATAAAAGATGTGACGAACAGCATGGTTCGTTATAGTTACTGCGCACTATATGACGGCTCACAGGACTCACTTGAAAAAAAAGAAAATACATTTTCTGACACTTCCGACTATACTCTACAACCTGGCATAAACGGTTTTGTTTAGTTTTGAAAAAAATACTTAATCAGGGAAGTGTCGCGTTACTTGGACAAGCCGCTTAAAGCAAAAAAGATGAATGAAGTCGACTACGGATATAAGATTTCTGCTTTTCGATATTTCTGTTGTATTTGGCTTATAGAAACATGGTTGTATTTTCTTCTTTATATAGTTTTGGGAAGTAATATCGGATGAACACGGAATTGATCCAACAGGAACATATCATGGTGACTCTGATTTACAATTAGAAAGAATTAATGTTTATTATAATGAAGCCTCTGGTATGATGGAACACAAAAAGTTCATCAATCTCTCGACAGATATCGTCTATTTTCTTAATGTTTTAGGTGGCAAATATGTACCACGTGCAGTACTTGTCGATTTAGAACCAGGTACAATGGATAGTGTTCGAAGTGGGGCATTTGGGCAATTGTTTCGTCCAGATAATTTTGTTTTCGGTAAGAATAAACGTCCTGTTTAACTGTGTAGTACCTGCCGTTTCTGAGCAAGCATGGGAGTACACCTTTTCAATACGGTCGTATGTTTTGTAGAGTATTACTACAATATGCTAACACCCATTAACACCCAAAAAAAGTGACGCAAACACCCAAAATAATATGCCAGAATAATCGCCATCCTTTTTTGAGTCGATTAGATCACTTTCAAATGCATAGGAAATCCGATGAGAGCAGAGGTGGTCGGACCACTGATTTTTGAGATGTGATCCTCCTGTATAATCAAAAATAATTTTTTTTCTCAATAAAGTGCTTCATAAAGTATAACAGAAGGACGGGCGTGAAATTCTCTACAAAACTTCAACCTCGAAATATATACCCCATTGTTCTTCAATTTTTTATTAGCAGCGACCTTTTTTCTTTAGGGTATCTCAATCTCAAAGCTTCTAAAGCATCTAAATTTATTACACAATTTGTGTAACACAATGCTTTTCTCTGAATGAAAAAACCTACTATATACAGAGAAAGCTGTTTTTCGTTGGATTAAAATAAAATACGATTTTAATGAATTAAAAATAACAATAATGTATATGTTTAATAACTACATATCATTTGTTTCGCCCTTATAAAAGTTTGATGGCTTTGATTGAACCTTTTCTAATGCAATTGAAAAATCTGAATTATGATTTCGGAGTCGTTCTGCTGAATCTTCACCAATATCTAATGTACCATGTTCAATAACATCTTTTCGAAGAGCGTTATTCACAGCCAACCAAAAATTATTTTAGATTGTACAGGAGGATCACATCTCTAAAATCAGTGATCCAACCACCTCCGCTCTCATCAGATTTCCTATGCATTCGAAAGTGATCTAATAGACTCAAAAAAGGACGGCGATCATTCTGACGTATTATTTTGGTTGTTTGCGTCACTTTTTCGGGTGTTTGTAACGAAAAAGTCCTAAAGAATTCTGTTTGAAAGATAAAGTTTTTCGGTGTTTGTTTATTCACAAAGAACAGGTCAGTGTTATGAGTTCCCCATTGTGCGAAAGTCATCCACAGGGTCAAAAACTTGCAGCTTTGGTTGGTTCAGTATGACGGAAAAAACAAAAATTTGCGTTTTGCATTTTTAAAGAGACTCGGGCAGCCGTTCCTGGATTTGAACTTTTTTGATATATTTTCATTCAGAACAAAGACCGAATTTGTAATATACGCGTAAAGCGGGACTAATGGATCTGACGATAAATTTTCTCCAAAAAGAACCCCTTGAAATTATCAGTCTAGTGCTGAAGGGGGAATCCTATAGAAAATTTTGAAAAACCGAGTGGACTCTTTAAGAAAAGCCCAGAGTACGGTTTTTCAACAACCCTTTCTCGTAGACTGACACCTTAGTGTACTAAGTTAGGTTTTGTATGGCAATTACTAGAACACTCTCGCCAACTCGTATAAAATGTCACCTAGCCATGAATAACTTTGTAAAAGAAAAAATCAAAAAATTTGACTTTTGACCCAGTGGATGATCTTCGAACAATGGGGAACTCATAACTGTTGAAGGAAACGTTTCAGACTATGATATTTTCAGGTTATTCTCATCATCAGAAACGTACCTTTAGTCTGGCTAACGGGTTATACATAAGTTTTGCAACAAATGTCGAGCGCTGTTTCTCTATGCTCCGATTGTCGTTCTAGAGACTTTACTTTCTTTTTGTTTGAAAGAGCAAACTCTAAACTACAAAAAGTGTATCAAATAAAATTTTCTCTCACCAAATTTCATTGAGAAACAATTCAAAAACTATACATCACTAAAAATAGTCTGGTTAAATTTTACTAAAGCATATCAAGAAAAGTTCTTCACTGGTGTCAAAAATAATAACTTTTTGCTGAAATCAAATACACGAAAAAATAGCCCGTCAAAAATTCTATGGATCTGATCTCCTTAAGAATTTTCAAGTTACTTTTTTGTGATTTTCTGAAACGCTTTCTAAAAGTCAGATTTTCTGAAAATAGAGATTTTTCGTGTAACAATTGGGGACTTCAGCAAAAGCGATAGATAAAATATGAAGTGAATGAGATTAGTTTTTGTTTTACAGCAGATTATAGAAATTAAATGAAGGTCATTTTCAATCCAAAAACTGGGAAAAAGTTCATCTGTTAATTCAAGAATTGGCAATTAATGCTAATAAACTGATTTTCTAACGGTCCTCAAATAAACGATTATTTCTTCACAGAAACTGAATAAAAGGAAAATGTGTTGCACACCATTCAAAAGAGCGTTTCAAATACTCTCAGATGTAATAATTAGTTATCTTACAAGCTTATCCTTAAACCAGAAAGAACCGCTCCGAAGAAGATAGAGAGCGGACATTTTGACGATTTACCAGTACATTTTTTAGTGATGTTTAGTTTTTAAATTTTTTTCAATGAGACTTTGCGAGCGATATTTTATTTGATACGCGTTTTGTAGTTTAGACTTTGCTCTTTCAAACAAAAAGAAAGTGCAAGCTCCAGAATAGTAGGAGCATAGAGAAACAACGCTCGACATTTGTTGCAAAACTTATGCATAACCCGTTATAGTCAACTTGCAGTTAGCATGACTCATTCTTTTACTCTATTGTGGTGTGTACTATTCGTGTATCTGTACACGTTACTCGTTTCTTTTTATAGGACAATCAGGTGCCGGTAATAACTGGGCAAAAGGGCATTATACAGAAGGTGCGGAGTTAGTCGACAGCGTTTTGGACGTCGTACGAAAAGAAGCAGAAACATGCGATTGTCTTCAAGGATTCCAGTTGACTCATTCGTTGGGCGGCGGTAAGTTTTGTCTTTCGTAGAACTATATTTTTGCGCAATAACTGCTAAGTGTAAGTGCTGCTTTTAATGTTTGTGCTAAAGAAATATTATGCACTTTTATATCATCTGTTCACTATATTTGTCTCAATGGTGAGTAATGTTCGTAGTGGAAAATGTATGTATCCTTCTATTTTTTTTTGCTGTACCAGACATGGACGAATAGGTAAACTAGGTAAAATTTCATTAAAAATTTTTTCTCCGGAAACTCATTCGATGCATTTTCATGCACAGACTGCAAATTTGGCTTTTGCTTTGCAAGAACATCTTTTCAGTATAGTATAAATCGAGAGGAAGCTATACAATTCTACTGTAATAGTGCAAAAATGAAATGTTCGTCATTTGCTTTAGTGTCAGATGTGACGAATATTTTTAATTTATGTGTAATTTAATCTATTCGTACTACTGCTCAAAAGTGTGTATTCGAGTCCCAGTACCCGGTACTCGAAACATGCTTTACTCGCCCACCTCTGTGTTGGGCATCTTCTGTAAATGACGAAAAACAACCTGTAATGATCTTGTTGTTACATTTTATTTTAGGGGAATAGAGCAGAAGCTTTTTTTGTAATTCGTCGGATCGATTATAAATTTCATGTTGAAAGAAGGTAAAACCATATGTGGGTTCTCCTCATTGATGTTTTCGTTTTTTTGCGTCTTAGAGACGCTCAACTATCTACGCAAATAGGTCACTGAGTTCCACGGAGATGCAAAAGAAATCAAAAATGTCGTTCTTGAAAAACCACTGTACCGCTGCTTTTAAAGTTTTTAACGTAATATTTGTGCTATTAGGGTTCACATATGTTTCAAATTTTAGCTGGATCTTTAAGTTTTGCAACAAACACCGCTGTAAATGTGGCGTTCTCTCGAAAAAATGACTCAAAGCATAGAATTTCGCGAGTCAAATATTGAGAATTCCTGATATTTTTCGTTATCCCAGTAAGCGGGTTTTTCTTCTTTCATTCAGGTACTGGTAGTGGTATGGGTACATTAATAATATCAAAAATACGTGAAGAATATCCCGATCGTATAATGATGACATTTAGTGTTGTACCATCACCAAAAGTTAGTGATACAGTTGTTGAACCATATAATGCAACACTGAGTGTTCATCAATTAGTCGAAAATACAGATGAAACATATTGTATTGATAATGAAGCTTTATATGATATTTGTTTTCGTACATTAAAATTAACAACACCAACATATGGTGATTTAAATCATTTGGTTTCAGCAACAATGTCTGGCGTAACAACATGTTTTAGGTTTCCAGGTTACTAGTTCTGTTTATCTACTTCTACTCACTCACCTCAGCCCTCTGTTTTCGTCTCTGTTTAGGTCAATTGAATGCCGACTTAAGAAAATTAGCTGTTAATATGGTACCGTTTCCACGTTTACATTTTTTTATGCCTGGTTTTGCACCGTTGACATCACGTGGTAGTCAACAATATCGAGCATTAACTGTTTCTGAATTAACACAACAAGTATTTGATGCTAAAAATATGATGGCTGCATGTGACCCAAGGCATGGACGTTATTTAACAGTAGCTTGCATATTTCGTGGTCGAATGTCAATGAAAGAAGTTGATGAACAAATGTTAAATGTACAAAATAAAAATTCCTCATATTTTGTTGAATGGATACCAAATAATATTAAAACAGCTGTTTGTGATATACCACCAAGAGGTTTGAAAATGTCGGCAACATTTATTGGTATGTTCGAATTTTGTTTAACCACAAAAACACCAGATATCCATCACAGAATCTAAGCATTGGTTGGGAATTAGATTTTTCAGAATACCTTTAAAAGAACAATAAAAACCTCGCCGGATTTGATCGAAAAGCGTTCTTGCTATCAAGTAGCCTTCTTTCGCTTGCGAACAGTATATGTCGTGACGTAATAATCACTGAAAGCTGCCTTAAATTAAAGCCTTAAAGGGTACCACATTTCCTAAGCTCCATTTTTACACGAAGAGGGCGGAATGAGTTAAAACTCGTACCTTGTGAGCCATGCCTTATTGTAGTAAAACTTAATATAAGAAGTTTGATTATAACAAAAAGTATTGATTAATATTAATGAAAAATATTGCACGTCTCTACTGTATTTAATTCAACTGAAAGATCTATATGGCAAGTGCTTACCACGAGTAGTTTTTGCATTTTCGAAAAGAAGTTCTACCCATCCATGAGATAGGTTTTCTTGTCTTAACTATATCATCAGTAGTATCAAGCGTAAAGAAAATTGAGATTTCTTAGATTATATTCTGTCTGGAAATCGCATGTGAATGCCCTAGTAGTGAGCTTATTTTGACTGCATTTACAAATTTATTCTTTGGGGGATGAGTTCACAAATGGATATCCAGTCCATAAAGCACGGACGTTCAAATGACTGTGCAAAACTGGTTTGGATTGCATTCATCGGATCTGTGGATGGAATAGTATCATCTGACAGGAAAGCTAGAATAAGTACCTTGGTTGAGAATGATAAGGAAATTTGACAATTAGATCTCAAACCATGGTCTTAGTAGACTAGACGGCACCAAAGAAATTTTTGAGATCTTTTGTAACGACGGAAAAATTCAGTTTTCGGCCTAAAAAAGGGGATTTTCGACTACTAATCTTCGATTACTCGCACTTATAAAGCATTTTTATTCGAAACAGAAATCATATTCGTAAACGTGAAAACTGAATCAAATGATTTGTCATATGAAAAAAATTTATTTTCCCTCAAAAATTGTCAAAATGATTATACTTTTTAAAAATGCATTTCTTATTAAAGTCTATATGTTATCTTTAAATGTTAAATGTTTATACTCAGATGGGATACTATCAGTTTTAAAGAACTCAGTGAATGACAAGGCTATATCAAAATTTAGAATACTTTTGGGTTTTCCATCTTAATTAGTTTGTCATTTTCTAGGAAACAGCACAGCAATTCAAGAATTATTTAAACGTATTAGTGAACAGTTTACAGCCATGTTTCGTCGAAAAGCATTTTTACATTGGTACACAGGTGAAGGTATGGATGAAATGGAATTCACAGAAGCTGAGTCAAATATGAATGATTTAGTATCAGAATATCAACAATATCAAGATGCTACAGCTGAAGGTAAGCTTAAAAGAGCATAATCGCGAGCTGAGCGAGCTAGGAAGGAAAACACATACTCACGTTATTTTCGACTGAAAAGTGAGTGACACAGTCAACTTCTCACACAAAATTACATATAAGTCTTCTTTCCGGCAGATTTTTTCGAAGTTACAAATTATTCCTCCAGGACCATTTTTTACTTTTCCATCAAACATAAGCCACGATCTAATGTGCTCAACCGACTATCTCAGCTTTCTTCTAACGTACGGTGCTTATTTATAGCAAACATTTTTTCATGAATTTTGGCGAAAACTGGAAGTCTTAAAGTTATTGCGTTGCTAAGATATTCAACTTTTACAAAAACTCCGAAAAACTAATATTCCGTTATCTTTAAAAATTGTCAGCTTAAACTACGTGTAACTCCGTAATGAGATATAACTAATCAACTTTATCATAAATACTAGACAGTGTCTACTATAAATCACAACCGCGAGTTCCGGACATGTTTTCCTTCTTTAACAGTAGTAGTCGCTGTGAGAACCCAAATCACCGAACTATACATTTTGGAGGACGATTATCTGCCGGACAATGAGGAGTATTTCTTGCCCCCTATGATATTGTTGAAGTATACGCAGTGTACTATCATGAGCTATGCTGAGATTTTTGGGGATCTTTTAAAACCCGTGGGAAACCAAGTGAGGTTTCTACAAAAACTAAAACATGAAGTTTTAAAACTGGATTTGGGATTTTCAAGTCAACCATATTAGGTTACACATGTCAAGCTATTCTTACAACTATTCGATCGCTTTTTGATGGAATCAGAAACTTTTAGTTCAAGTGTTGATTGGAAGCATAGATATATGCGTATGTGGAGATACTCTGGTCTTGGTGGAAAATATCGAAAGGAAAAACGTCGAAAAGGATAATGTCGATAAAAAAATAGCAAAACGTCGAAGAGGAAAATGTAGAAGAACAAAATGCCGAAAAGGCAAACGTCAAAAGCGGATAATGGAAGAAGGAAAGTATCGAAAGGAAAACGCCGAGAAGGACGAGATTTCTTTCTGTTCCTTCAAAATCACTGAATGAGATATACGTATTATTATCATTAGAAGTACTATTGGTTCTCATCAGACATCTCCAACCTCGTAGTAATTATAGCCACTCGTCGAAAAACTAAAGTATGATGAAGTTCAGTATGGCTGCTACGATGAACGCCTCACCCTCATCCCACCCTCACCTCACCCCCACGTTCAGTGATTTTCAAAGGAACAGAAAGAAATCTCGTTCTTTTCGGCGTTTTCCTTTCGATACTTTCCTTCTTCCATTATCCGCTTTTGACGTTTGCCTTTTCGGCATTTTGTTCTTCTACATTTTCCTCTTCGACGTTTTGCTATTTTTTTATCGACATTTTTCCTTTCGACGTTTTCCGTCAACCCCGATACTCTAGTGTTTGAATAATTTAAAACTTAGTTAAAACTGATCGGATAGTTGTAAAAATAGCTTGATTAGTTAGTTGATTAGTCATATCTCATTACGGAGTTACACGTAGTTTAAGCTGACAATTTTTAAAGATAATCGAATATTAGTTTTTCGGGGTTTTTGTAAAAATTGAATATCTTAGCAACGCAATAACTTTAAGACCTCCGGTTTGCGCCAAAATTCATGAAAAAATGTTTGCTATAAATAACCTCCCTATGTTAGAAGAAATCTGAGATGGCCAATTGAGCAGCATTATACAGTAATAGATCGTGGCTTATTTTTAATCGCTCTTACACTCGTATTCTGATCCTAATTTAGAAACAATTTTTGAATAATATGTCATTTGACGGCGAATAAAAACTAGATACAATATGCGTCTTGTTCTTTAAATGAAAGCGCTTGTGTGGCAAATCATTTTATTAAAAAATCGCAAATGCTTTCGACGAAAAATTTCTAGCTTTGAAAACTGTCGGAATTGCGACTTGTATGTGAGTTTGTATGAAAATTTGAGTGTGTCACTTTTGAATCAAAACTAAAGTTGACGATGTGGTGGTAATACTTATTGTACGTGCATCGGTCCGATGCTGTGTTAAAAAACAAAGAAAACATTTCATATCGACGAATAACTTACAATTTGTTTTATATCATTATAGACGACGGTGAAGGCGGTGAAGAAGAACAAGACACTGACTAAATGATCGTCGATGAGGATAACAGGACTAGTTTTATTTGTTGTTGTTTTCATTTGCTGAATAAAATATAACTAAAGTCTTTTGTTAAATTTTACTGTTGTTTTCTCTGGATGTGTGTGTAAGGGAATGACCAGGAGATGAATCACATCATATTATGACTAGAACTCATACACTGACTGTGATAGCAATAATCATATTGTTTGTTTTACAGGCTTTCTCTACAGAAGAATGCAATAATGTATCGAAAGAAGTCCTTTTCATACACAGAACCGCTGATCAGACCTGTAGCAATTCTTCGGCTACAAAACTCAGTTTTCTTATTTGAATCTGGTACAATTTTTATCTTATTTGAATCAATTTTGGGAAAGGTATGCTTGTTTAGTATAAGCGAAGTTGGTCTAAAACTGTATATTTTTAAACAAACAGGTTTACAGTAGATGTTTTAACCTATTCCGAGAGAGAAACATTAATATAATAGTATCTTGCCATGGTAGATGATCAATAACAAGAAAATTAATTTCATCAAGTCATTCCTAAGAGTCATAGAAAATGATAAAGACGTTATGATAGGAGAGATAAAGAAAAAAGTTGTACATTGGACATAGCCTTCACTTTGCTATAAGCTGTTCCCAGGACATTGAAAATTGCCAAGTTAAAAGAATTTGTGAGAGCGTCGAGAAAGTCGATAAAAATAATTTCTTTTTTAAATACGATTACTTCTTTCTAAATATTCTTCATTGCCTGACCGTACACCAATAATTCATACGGCGAATTTTCTTTTAGTATCATCATATATTTGAAGGTTATAACGTATAACTATTATAAAGATAAAAAAGATAGTAAATAATATACTTTGCTCAACTAATTCTTGACTCATAGCAAAAGCAGCAAAATGAGCTTGTCGATTTCGATATTAGGTTGATGTTAATTTAAACTGATTTTTTTCTTTCATATTTCGATGTTTCGATATATGATCCATACATTTCTTCTTTGATTTTGTTATTGAAGACATCATTATTGATAACATTTTTGTAATCTTTCGTTTGAATGTCTAGATTAGGACTATTCGTTTAGTTACGTCTAATAATCAATTAAAAATACTTTTACTCGGAAGTAAAGGGTGAGACAAAAGTTTTGCATTAATTTTTTGTTTTATATAGCGTTGCGATAGAATATCGTAGAGATTTTATCCTTTTTTTGTTAGAAAGAACATAGTCTAAAGGACATATTCATATATTTTTTCGTCTCTCCTTTACAGATTTTTTTCACATGGAAAAGGACGAAAGAGAAGCATTCAGATTGCGTGTTGTAACTTTCAATAAAGACCCTGCGAGTAGTAACTTGAAAACTACATGAAATTTCTACAAAAAAGAAGGTTATAATTATTCAATTATGTATCGAATCATCCAAAAATATGAGCAATCTAAAACAATAAAAGATTTGCCAAGACCCGGTTGTCCACGTAAATTAAACAAGAAACAAATGACGCGAATCGCGCTTACTTTGAATAGCAAGAGTGGTATCAGTCAACGAAGTCTGGCTAGGCGTTTTAATGTCGATCAACGAACAATCGGTCAAAATTTGAAACAACGAATTCGGACTTCCAAGAAATCAGATGCCACGCCAATAAAAAATAAAAATGAAGTGGTGGATGGATTCCCATTTTTGAAAAGGATACTCTGACTATCTGTCCATGAAAATATTAAAATATGCATCATAAATATTTTCGAGAAGGGTAAAGCCGTTTGCCTTGAAATGTATCTCCTTTTTTTCTCATCTAGACTTCCGGTGAAAAAACGAGCTCGTAGCATTAGTCCTTATCGAGAAAATCGAAGAATATATCTAAAATGTCGCGCGACCTTGAAAGTGACTTTTCTCCAGTTTATAACAACTAAGCACTTCGCGAAATATCTTAATAAAAAGAACATTCTTAGCGTGTATTTTTCATGAAAAAGGTCCCGTCAGACCCGCTAAAGTTCAAAAAGAAAAGCGGCAAAACTTTTCCAAAACGCTCGTTTTCTGCTTGGATACACCGTTTCTGGCGAATTCGTGATGTTTTTGGCAACAATTGACAAAGAGACAATTTGGGAAGAGATTCACTATGTCAAACAACAAAGCCAATTAGGATGAATTTGCATCTGAGTTGGGAAGCTACGGTATCAGAATATCGAAAGTAAAATTCGATTAATATCAAAAAAAGAAGATAAAAGCATATAAACGCCCAATACGTGACAACGTTCCGATTGCTACGATATTTTAAACAGTAAATAATATGATTTTGTCTTTAAAAACAAATTGAAAGAAAAAAAAATACAGAATTTTCATTTCAAATAAAATTGGCGCTCTTTCTTTTAAAAAACGACTAGGCACACAAGCATAATGTCTTCCTGATGAAAAATGTACGAATATGCACAACTTTGTGGAACCGGCAAAAACCTGGGCGGCTACATTTATAACAATTGAAATTAGATATGCGATAAGTCGGTTGAAACGGTCGTGGTTGAAAATTTAGTGATGAATTTCGCTAAGAGATTCGTATTTGAAATTTGAGTTTGAATTAGAATTTGCATGTGTTCGAGGTTCAGATTTATTTCTGTGATACAGAATTTCCTCTGCTTTTTGGGCTTCCTCTAATATATCATCAAACGAGGCGTATTTTGATGCTCCCATAATTGTTAATGTGTCTGATCACATTTTGCAGTAATGATGTCGAATGAGATCTCTTTCTTCTTTCGCGCAGGACGCAGTTCTATCCATTGTGAGCGTAAAAATACGAACTACAAGCTCGTTAATTGTTTCATCTGAACGTTGTTTGTAATCATTCCATTCTTTCTGTTACGGTGAATTAAATTGATTCAGAAACTGTTACTGAAATTCTAACTGTGTGTTAGGAGCTCTATCTCATCAGCATAGTTGACAGTACCATTCTAAAGCACTATCTCTTAGAAACTGGGATATTCCTTTGAGTAATTGTTGTGGTTTCTAATTATTTACTATCGCCGTATATTAATTCAAATCTTAATCTCAAACATATGCAAATTCTAATTCAAACTCAAATTTTCAAATACGAATCTCTTAGCGAAATTCATCACTGAATTTTCAACCACGACCGTTTCAACCGACTTATCGCATATCTAATTTCAATTATTATAAATGTAGCCGTCCCGGCCATATCCTAAAAAAGTGTACGCAACCCGGTGCCAATTCTCCACGATATCCAAAAAACGAATAAGGAGTCTCCAGGGAACGTTGCTATGAGACTCCAATAGATTCGTCCCCAACACAAGCCACCCTCAACTTCACACAATCAATGTAAACTCATCACTCTTAATAGTAGAAGGGAAAATCAACGGTCTTTTGACCAATCTGCTTATTGATTCGGGCTCCTCACTTACCCTCATCAACATGAAAGTGTTACAAAAATTAGGTTTCAACATCAATACGAAACTTCGTAGTCCCTGAACACATTTACGAATCCCGTTAGTCGATAAATCTCCCCTATACGTCAAATATGCATTAATATTGCCTATAATAATCGATAACATCACGAAGTATCATACGGTATATGTGGTTCCTCTCTTTTGGAGGCAGTGTATTATCGAAAATAATTTCATTCAAACCACAACCTTCAGATTGATGGTGTACAACAAAAAGTCTAGTATGAAAAGAAAAATGAACAAAATCATCGGGAATCTACGCATATATCGAACACACAAAAAGATTTCCGCAATCATAAAGTATATACATTAATGTCCGTAGAGACAATTTAAATTCCACCGTTTCATGCAAACTATATTCAAGTGAAACCATATACACCATTTAATTTTATTAATGATGAAGATGAGTATGAAGTATATTCACTTATCCAACACAGACCTATCCACTAGTCAAAAACACCAAACCGAAGAATTATTCGAACAGTACCCAGATGTACTTAGAGAGAAACCAAAACGAACAGGAGTACTGAAGCATCATGTTGAAACCAAACCAGGAACGCAGCTTCGAAATTCAGCTCCACTTCGTTACGGAAACGGTTTCGCTTCATACACTAATTACCGCAGATAGAAATATCAGTACACTGGTAACGATAGCCAAAAGCATCCAGAAGAAAACAAAATGTTCATCGTAAATCAACCTAATAGTCTCATGGCATTCCTAATGATAGTCACTACCTCACATCTTATAAATCCCATCGCATTACCACATATGATAATTGCGCATACGCATACGGGTCCCTTTTTTCCAGAAGTCGATATTTTCCCACAGGGACTTCCTCGTTCTTCGTTTCTCATAAGAACTTTAACTTGTTTCGTGAAAAACTGGATGTCTTTTCAGAAGAAGTTCGTCTTTTTTCGTCGAACACTCGATGATTCTTCAAGAGAACTTCGTCTCTCTTTTTGAAAAAGTCGATAAGTTCTCACCAAAACTTAGACATTTTTCATTCAAGACTATGTGTTTCCTCATCAGGACTTCATCTCTTTCTTTCAAGACTCGATAATTTTCCACACGAACTTAATCAATCTTCGTCAAATACTCGATAAGTTCTTACAAGAACTCGATATTTTTTCTATCGTACAGAACTCAATCTTCTTGATATTTAGAAATCTGAAAACGCATGGAAACATAGGTCATCGACCACGCTGAATCTTGTGGGAATGTTTATTTTTCGGAAAAGCTGTTTGTTTCGATTCAGCATGGTCGATAACCTATGTTCTCATGCGTTTTCAGATTTCTAAATATCAAGAAAATTGGGCTCTCCCAGGAAACGGTCGCTTCTGCCCAAACGATCGTAGCTGAAGCTGTCGGTTTTGGGCAGGTATGTAGACTAGATGCTGCTTTATGTTAGGTTAATTCTCAAACACTAGACTTGTATGAAAAGTTAGGGAGTGGCACTCTTATCTTTAGAACATCCATCAAGTACACCGTGATAGACCTCATTGATAGGAAAAAAGACGAACTTCTTCCGAAGAAACATCGACTGTTATAGGAAAAATCATGAAGTTCTTGTGCAAGAACTTTATCTTCTTTCCTGAAAACCTCGATGTTTTTTCACAAGAACTTCACGTTTTTCCCTCTTAACGTCCTTCTCTCTCCACAAGAACCTCTCCAGAAGCGTTTCAGTCTTTTTCCAGAAAACCTACGTGTTTCTCCACAAGAAGTTCAGGCCTTTTCCTAACATACTCTACGTTACTCCACACGCACTTTTTTTTTTGAAAAACTCGATCTATCTCCAGAAACACTTCATTTTTCATCCTGAAAAACTCGACGTTTTCTCACAAGAATTTCAGCTTTTTTCCTCAAAAATCCGATGTTTCTCCAAAAACACTTCACATTTTCCCCTAAAATATCGATGTTTTTTCACAGGACCTTTATCGTCTTTCCTGAAACATTCGATGTTTCACCAGAAGAAGCTCATGGTATTCCGCATCAAACTCTACGCTTTTCCACATGCAGCTCATGTCTTTTCCTGTAAAACTTGGTCTTTCTCCAACAATATTTCATACTTTTCCTGAAAAGCTCGATGGTTATTCAAAAACAGAGGTTTCTTTCCTGCACTAAAACTTTATCTTGTTCCCTGATATAATCGATGTTTTTCACAAGAGCTTTAATCCTCTTTCAGGAAGAACTCGATGCTCTTCCACAAGAACTTGATCTTCTTTGCGGAAAAGCTCGGTGTTCATGCCTTCTGCTGAGAGAGGCCTTGTTTCTACGCAAGAGATGATCATTTTTCCTGACAAACTCCATGTTTGGCAAATGTATGACGAACACTTCATGTTTTGTACTGAAAACCTAGATGTCTTTTCACAATAAGGTAGTCTTTTCTGTAAAAAAGCTAGATGTTTTTCCTTTTCCTGAAAAACTAGATCTCTCTGCACAACAGCTCTGGTTTCTTGCCTGAAACACTCGATCTTTCTCCAAAAACAGTTCATTGACCTGCAAAAACAAGTCATTTTTTCCGATATACTCGATATTTTTTAACTAGAGCTTGATCTTCTTTGCGGAAAAGCTTCATGTTTTTTCACAGAAACCTCATCTTTTTCCTGAAAAAGTCGATGTTCCTTCCTCGACAAGAACTTTATCGTCTTCCTTAAAAAACTCGATGTTACTACAAAAACAGTTCATTTTTTTTCCCGACACACTCGATGCTTCTTCACAGAAACTTTACCTTTTTTCCTGAAGCAATCGGTCTTACTGCACAAGAACTTTAGCTTCTTGCCTGGAAAACTCGATCTTTCTCCAAATCGCCTCATTTCTATTGCCGATATACTCCATGTTTTTTTTAGAAGAGCTTGTTCTTCTTTCCCGGAAAAACTCGATATTTTTCACAATAACTTGATCTTCTTTGCGAAAAAAAATCGCTGTTTCTTCACAGAAATCTCATCTTTCTTCTTTCTGTACAAGAACTTTAGCTTCTTGTCTGAAAAATTATATGTTTGTTTGTAGAGAAAGATCGAGTTGTTAACAAGAAAATATGAGCTTTCTGCGAAGAAAAAATTTTTCGCAAAGAACTGAAAAACCGTTTTTGAAGAAGGAAGCTCAAGTCCAGTTGAGTTTTTCACCGAAACAGATTGCTGTAGAGAACTATCTTCTTTTCGACCTAGAAACCTGAACGTCTTGTGGACAAACATCGAGTCTCTGAGGGTGAAGGGCGAGGGTGTGACGGTGAGTTCTCCACAAGAACTTCATGGTTCCCCCCCCCCGAAAACTCCTGTATTCTTGGCCAGAACCTCAGGATTTTTCTGGGCCAAGTCCAGTTTCTGAACACGCATTTAAACGTTTTTCCTGAAAAACTCTATGTTTCTCCAGAAGCGTTTCAGCCTTTTTTCACGTTTTTTTGTGCCCGGTTCGGGTACAAAAAAATATTTTGACACTTTTGTGCCCGGAGACAGATATGTGCTCGGATTCGATTGATTTGTGCTCGGTTTTAATTAGATTAGGCATATTAATGAGAACGGTTATTATCACTATTTATTTACTGACGTAGTCGCAGAAATAGACAGAACAGGGAGAATATGTAAGCACAACAGCTAAACACCAGACAACGCATTTTCTACTTTTCTTGGTCTTCCGCGTCGTTTCTGGAAATTTTGTAATCTTGCTGGGTCTTTTACAATATAACAACCAAAATGCATCATTAAACCAATAGCATGCTTACATACATTTGTTTCAAATTTGATCTACATGAACAAGTCATTGGAATTGTAATAAGTCGGCCAGCTTTGAGCCATTGAGAAAAATTGTCCCATTGCGTCCATGGTAACGTAGAATATTCTTGTAACCATAACATAGAATCGTGTTGGTGATTGAATGTTGATGGAACAATAGATGGATCACCATACCAATGTAATATTGTCTTCTTATCAAGACTTTGTACCCATGTTAAAGCCTGTTTTTCTTGTGCAACACTCACAACTGGAAATGTATGAAATGGTCTTCAGTTGATTTCGATGACCATTCAGATAGCATTTGTTGCATTGTTGGTAAAAATGAAAATAACTTTAATTTTACTCTGAGTGCATATTGTTCTTTAATTTTGCTATTTCTTGATTCAAGACCGTTATTTGTTGACGGAACACCCATTGCAGCTCCTTCATACCAGTATCTTAAATCATTTATCCAGGTTGTTTCAAAATTATTAGAAAATATAACCAAATCAGGATCAGATCTCCATTTTGTTAATAACAATGCAGCTTCTTTGAAAAATACTGGATCACCGAATGATAACTGTAAAATATGAAGTTCTTCATCAATAAGTTTCTGTTTATGTGCAGGAATCATTTTTCGATGTTAGTGCATTTTCGAACGAACATTCGGTCTTGATACTGAACGATGATACTTTAACAAACTTGACGCTTGTGTACTTGGAACATCACTAGTGCATTCATTTTGTATAGCACGACGTGTTTGAGATTGAGTTAGTCCAGCTGCTACTGATTTTTTTGACAATATCTCTAACAGGTGATGAAACGCGAGTTGTACTAGCACGATGATCATGATTATGTTTACTAGACAAGCAGCAACTTTTTTATCATTGTAATGGATCAGACGAATTTGAAAATCGCATTCAGGATATTTTCTAGCTTGGCTTCATCGATATGTTACTTTTTTTCCAAGAGCTATTGTTCCGGTTCGTTTTATTGAAACATTATTTTGTTTTATAAGTGATTTTATATCATTCTGATCAGAAAATTCTTCTACAAAAAAATTCCACGCTCTCCGAGCCATGGTTTAAAGTAAGTTTTAGTTGAAAGTTTCTTTTTGATTTCAGTTACCCTAGTAGCATTCCCGCTTCATTTCGCAGCAAGAATACAGCCTCATCTTGCCGCGATTTTGATAAGAAATTTGAAACTTAACGCAGGATCGATATCGCGATCGTACCTAATCTTGCTATTTTTCCCGTGTAACGAAAATTTGACAATGTTGACGCAAAATTTTTTTGACGGGATCGCGCTGAAATCCTACAAAGATTGCAACGGGATCCGAACAAGATCATACCAAGATCTCGGTATGATTAGAACAAGGTTGCAGGAAGGCTGAGAAAGCTTTCCTACCACTTATCTGATTGCCACTACATTCTTTCGATGGTTTAATCTCTTTTCCACCACATTTCATCATGTTTTACTCGGTATATTCTTCGAGAACATGAAGTAATTAGAGATTTTCTCCTAGAACACCTTCCGAGTACACAGCAATTTACTTTTTTTGTTTTGAGTTATAAGCTCCATTTCATTTCAATGTCACAAAGTTGAACTATTATTAATTTGCTCATCTAAAATGTGATATTGTTTTTGCCGGTGAGGTTTCATCTCAGATGTATCTTTAGCTTCTTCATCGGTGTATTTTTCAGTTCTGATTCGAAACGTTACTGCCATTGGATTTCATAATAAAAGTGAGAGGGACTGTCTTTGTGTTTTATCTGTGAGTTGTGCCAATAAGGTAATACTTGCCGTATGTGAAGAAAACATTCACTCTTGAACTTCCAGTGAATGTGTATCTGTAGATACTTGACACTCGGATCCGTTCGTTGCTAGAGCCAATCTAGCGTCCTGCGATTGAGGTGCTCTGTCTGTGCCGCTATTCTCTGTACATCAAACAGGATCGAAATGATCGTTGCTACATTCTGAAAGACTCAAACAGCAAAGCGATCTTACACCGAGGTAACCCACAATTTGTGATACTTCAACCTTGTGCATTTCTCTCACTGTTGTGACTTTTCATTCTGAGATCTCTGCACAGTCAACATTCTTAACTGAATCTGCACACCGGAGAAGACTTTAGATTTGATGCATTGTCCGAGAAAGAATATTATCTTTCAGTTCTAAACCTGTCAAGAAGAAAATAGTTCAACTTTGAGACAAAAAAATTAATTTTCCTCTCCAAATGCTCTTCTCTCTCGAAAATTGCTGTGTACTTACTGATGACAATAGTCAAACAGTTAGTCTATTTTCATTAACTACAACAACACACAAAACACAAAAAACACTCGTTGCACTGCGTTAAAAAGTCAAGAAATGAGTATAATTGACTTGTATTGTATATCTATTACACATGTTGAAAGAGAACAAAGAATAAACACAGTGGACGATGATATACGCACACTGTCTGTCTGTTTTTCTTATTCTATCGACGGATGGATGAAATAAAACAATATTACATCGTTACAGACTGAGATAAAGGAAAATACGAAGTCAGTGTGATCCTAGTTTCATGCAAGATTGATTTTGTACTTTGATAGTTTAAGGAACAGAATGATATAACAATAAAAAAATTTTCTCAACAGTGGGCAAAGGAAAGATCTCCTCAAGATCTTGTCTCGAATTAGACACGATCTTGCTATAATCCTGCTGCGGTCCCGTCACTGTCTTGAAAAACAAATGAAACGAGATCACATAACGAACTTGATCAAGAACGCGATTCCAATTATAAGATCGCGATTTTATTTTCTCAAGATCAGCGTTTTTTCGTTACACAGGAAAAAATCGGGTACGCGATCAGATCTCAGCAAGAATGGAACGGGAATATCCCTAGGGTATAGGGCTATCTTTGAACTAGGATGATCCAATGATTACGTCGAATTCTCTGTTTGTGCATAATATATCAATCGGATTCACGAAAAAGATCCTTGATCAACATTGCCAGGCTGTGACAACTGTATAGTACTTGCACATCTTAGTATAGTTCTTGCACACTTTTACTTGCATGCATCTTGCACATAAATATATACACGTATATCACAAGCGATATCTGTCAGAATAACTTATGGTCTACTATTAAATTTAGTATATATTATATATTGGTATTATATTTTCATTTTTAAACACAAACCGGGCACATATCTATCTCCGGGCACAAAAGTGTCAAAAGATTTTTTTGTACCCGGACCGGGCACAAAAAGTTTTAAACGGGCGCAAAAAAATATAAACGAGCACAAATCTGTCGTAATTCCGGGCACAAAAAAAGCTTCGTCCGCGTTTTACTATCTAACCTTTCTTTTCTAGAAACAAAAATAAAATGACAGAAATTGTATTATATAATTTTAAGCTTCTGTATTTATCTGGTTTTCGACTATCATATCTCTTTACTTTTTTCTTCTTCTTTTTTTTTATGTATTCCTTCAGGAAAAATGATCATTGAAACAGAATGAGTTGTACAATTCAATTTTGGCTCTAACATTTTGATCATCTAGCTCTCCTTTACTAACAGATAATAGGAGTTTTTTGTCACTGTCAATGACTTCAAAGTCCTTCCAGTCGATTTTATGTCGGTCTCAACCTCATGTTTTTGCTAGAAATGATTTTATCTTGACATAATCATTAACTATAACATTCACATTGTTAGACCGTGAAACAGAAAGCCGGTCGTCTCGATTGCAGGAAAAGTAATGGAAAATGTCACAGTTGTCTTGTCGAGCGAAACACAGTTTTAAGACGTTCCATTCCATTTATTGATATAAGGTTGAAATACGCTAAAATAATTTGTGTAAGATCAACAGTGCAGTGCTTGAGTTCATATCAGTTTTGAAAACAATAAAAAAAAGGCAGAAAGTTTATACTTGTTCGTATACTTTTCAGTCGTTCTCTGTGACTGATGATGATTAATGATTTTAATCGAAAGCTTCGATCAATGAGTATTGATTGTTAACCTTGTACAAAATATTTCGACAGTTTTTGAGTAGACTATTCCATTTTATATTGAGCTCATAAGAGCCACTAGATTACTGCTTTGGGTTAAACTTGAAAGAACTACTATATAGTGGCTAACCTTGTTCATGTACGAGCTTGAGTAATCTTATTTTAAAAACGAAAATTCAACAAATAAAAATGAAATTTCAGGACAAACATCTCTATTCCTGTTCGATTTATAATAACTGTTTCGGTCTAATGACAAGGGTTTTCAAGTACTGCCCGACCAGATAACAAATAAACCATGAATAACGCCTGGAAGAAGTCCTAGTATTGTTAAACTAAAATAAAATAAAGTCTTAAAACACTGCTACATTAACAAAGATATCTTTTTTCTTTAAAAGGATCGAGAATACTTACAGCACGTTAATCCAGAATTGTTTTGTGCAACCAACTTGGATGATTACCGCAATCGGCGGAATAAAAATGCAAATTATCGACAAAAATATTTTAGTTATTGCGCCAGACATGATTCCACAATTGTAATGTGAAGAAATAAAATTGCGCGTGTGTATTCGAAGTGTTCTTTAAAAGCAGCGTTTTATTAAAGCACTTCACGATGTTGATGATAACAGGTTTTTTTGTTTGCATTAATTAGGTGTAGATGCTTTTATATTTGAAAAGATAACACAATAATTCTTTTTCTGAAGGGAGAAACGTATCTATTTTTTTCGTAGTATAGGTTATCATATTTCTTGCTCTGTTAAAGGTGGTAGGATTTTGTAAGAAAGTAAGTGTATTCTTTTTCCTACTTTCCTGTTCAAATCAACATTTTTTTTGACAAAATAAATTCAAGGTTCAAGGTTCATTGTCCTTTAGGAAAGAGCAAAGATTATCTCACTGATGTTGTATTATGTGTGTGACGATTATTGTTCACAACGTCTACTTCCAATGTACAGTTTATCTCTGTAGATAGGTATTTTGCTTTGGTGCGCTCCGTTCTTTCCTTTTTGATATTTTTGATGTTCCTTTTCTTTTTCATTTTGTTCTTATCTTTTGGCATGTAGTAGATATATTAGTTTTTAGTGTCAGTAGGTTGGAATTTTTTTTAAAGAGCGTGTCGAAATAAAAGTATAATATACATACACTACGTATTATAAAGCACACATACAATAACCTCTCAAGGACTTATAAGTAGAGGTCTCTCACACTTGGCGATCTCGTCTTGCCGAACCTTCCGTTCTCCTGCAAAACTCTTCTTTTTTTTCTTTCTATCTCTCTTCATATTGTCTGGTTTACATTGACGATATTATCATTTTTTCTCCCACGTTCGAATAGCACCTCCTAGACCTCGAGGCTGTTTTCTTGCGCCTAAAAGAAGCCAACTTAACCCTTAAAGCGTCCAAATGTGAGTTTTGTCTCAGTATCGAGTGATTAACGGTCTCTTATATACGAGTCGTAAACAATCTTCCCCTGTCTTCGAATCTCGCCCGCTTACGGGACATCACCTACTGAACCAGCTCTTCTTAACCGGTTATGAGATGAGAAAAATTTTCTCTCAGATAATTCATCAAAACTAAGAATTCCTCCGATGCAGGTGGTTGATGTTGTGGTATACTTGATTCAAACTAAAAACTTTCGAGGCAGAGGAATTTATGAGTGAGAAAAATTATGTTTCAAGAGGACTGCAGTCCTTAGGTCTCTCAAAGTGATTGCATCATTTTCTCGAAGAAAAGGCCGAGTAAAACATGGTGTAATGAGGATGTATATTTCAAAACAACTTCTTAATCGAGAATAGGCAAAATGTATTTTTTCTCATTTGAACGTATGAATTGCAGTGCAATAGCACAGTGTTATTAAAAAGCTATCAGATACAATTCAGATGAAGTGATTATGTATATACCGATATATATATATAATATATCAAGAGGGACATAAAAATTTTTCTTTTCTGCATAAAGTTCACCTTTTTCTTTATTCTTTCTGTATGTTTCAATTAATTTTAGTTACACAATTTACAATAAAATGTATATGTCGATGCATTATAAAAAAAATGAACAAAAAGGTTTTTAGAAAGGCAAGTTAATATAAAATTGGCATAGTATCTATTTTTTAGAACTTTTACGATATCTAATAAAGATGCTTGTTTTACACTGCTTATGGTTTTAAGGGAGAACGTAAATTTCTCAATAAAATAAATTGAAGATCATTTTTTCTGTAGCTACTCATTGACAAAATGCATCTTGAAAATATTCTTTATGAAAATTTGCATCATTCATGGCTACGTAATATGAGTTATACGAAACTGTGTGTGATTTTCTCAAATCTGTGCAAAAATGAGGAGCAATGCTATAAAGAAAACAGTATTGACTAAAACTGAATTCCGAGCAAATATCAAGAGCCATATTTCTCGACTTTAGCAAGGCGCTCGATCATGTCTGGCTAAGCGATTTACTGCATAATTAGAAATAAAAGGTGTACATGGCTCACTATTGAAGTGGTTTAAGAGCTATTTGACTGATAGAGAAGTTATAACAGTGATTAATGGATCCGAAAAAAGTAGACCGAAGCGTCCCGCAAGGGAGCGTTCTCACCGCATTGTTGTTTCTTGTTTTCACTGATGATCTTGGAGAATCATTAAGTTCAACTACATGGTTGTTCGCTGGCGACACTGTCATACATCATTTCTGATAATGACATAGATGTTTTAAGGGATCCTCCCTCGGAATGAAATCTTTTTGTATTAAAAAATCAATTTGGATACTTGCACATGGAAAGATAGCCTGGAGTGTCACTTTTAGAATCGGTATCGCTTCCGATAATAATTTTTTTCTGGACACTTAAACAAGTAAATTTTCTGAACATGTAGATCTGGCTTTTGGATGTAGAGCAGGCTTTTCTGATCAAAATAGGACGTTGCACAACCCTGTGTAATCTTGCGTTCAATAATTACAAGCATTTTCCTACTTGTCCTAAAACAGGCCAACGAATGCACAGCGTTTTCTCTCAAAACACGTTTTTTTTTCTAACCTCGTTTGCTGTAGATCCCTTTTCTTAACAACGGTTCATCATAGAGAAAATTTATTTTTAATCGACAGAGCATAAAATTCTGCGTGAACTGATGGGAGCAGATTTTTAATTAGGCCTTAGTTCCTTAGGAAAAAAAGGAACTTTGGAAAAACTTGAAAGGATCTTTTAGGGTTTTTCAGAAACTTGCGTCTCTAGAGAACCAACAAAGGTCTAATTAAAAATCTGCTCCCATTAGTCCCCCAGGTAGGTGTCAGGTTTAAAATACAACCAACTCGAGATCTCTATCGTGAGCTGTATTCAGGAAAAGAGGTTTTTGGCCTTGGACTCCAGAAAACTCCGGAACGGTAATAGATCGAGAGTAAAAAAAATATTGTGTTCACACCTTTGAATGTGCAACATTTGCTGAAAGTTTGATCAAAATCGGATGTAAGACCAAAAAGTTGTTTTCTGAGGGGGAGGCCCTTAATAACACATTTAGGTAGCGTAGCGATTTGTTACGCGCTCGAAGTATAGCTGAAGAATGTTTGGCGTTTGGTTAAGCTAAATGAATTTCTGAAAGTTTTTTAAAACTTTAAGAAATTTAAAACATACTCGAAAAGATTGGTTCGAAAGTAGTGTCATAGTAATTAAGATACTAGAAATTTTCTCAAAATTCAGAAAACAACGGCGCGGCTTTTCGAAAACAAAATTCTTTTCTTATCAAGTTTAATGTGTCAAGACGAAACCAAAAAGTGACATTCCTACTTTTATATGCTGTTCAAGGTCGAAATGGTTTCAGAAAAAAATTAACTTTGCCATGTTATGCCCTATAGAGAAAATGCTCGATTCTATGGCAACAGGTCTCTTAAAACTCGAGACATGGTCATTTCTATCGTCTAAAACTGAATTTACTGATAACTTTGGACGGGAAATCAAATCAAATGACCTCAATCTAAAAGAAATGTATTATTTTTCACATGCTATGAACTTCCTTAACCGTACTCTGTCTGAGGAATAACCTTGGAGATCAAGTCAACTGTAATTAATTCATTTGCTTTTTAGTTTTGTCTTATGAAAACTGAACAATGTCTCAAATAAATAAT
Source organism: Didymodactylos carnosus (assembly GCA_905250885.1). Lineage (NCBI taxonomy): Eukaryota > Metazoa > Rotifera > Eurotatoria > Philodinida > Philodinidae > Didymodactylos > Didymodactylos carnosus. Next base: position 1,306 of record CAJNOQ010002170.1, on the reverse strand, counting down.
CCACGCCTATTGTAAGCCAAAGAACTGGAGCCAACATACCGTAGGGCCGACTGAACAAGATACTTTTATAAAACGAAAGCTATATTTTTCGTCTATAGTTTCTACTGCTCCTAGTTCTAAGACGTTTATCACTAAAAGAATAAGCGGAATAACACTTTTTCATACCAATAATGCGCCGACACTTAAAATGGCGAATATCTTAAAAATGTTTTATTTCTGTGAAATACTTTTGCTTACAACACGATGTCAAAATTTTTTCATTTCATTCACATCACTAGACACGCTTTGGGGCATAGTCATTTTTAGATCAGTGTGTCGTTGATATATTTTGTTAATATACTATCATATTTTACAGGATGAAAAATTCATTTACCCGATTCAATTTTTTTCTTTAGATTCTCATCATCGAGAATTTCTAAGCCAATGATTGTATTTGATTGATGATACGACGTTGGAGTTAAATTTTCCATTTTCACAATTGTAGCAAAACTAAATTCTTGAAAACGATAATCAATATCCAATGTATGTTGAAATCGTTTCGAATGTATTAATTTTATATAGTATGAATGAAACGTGACTAGTCGTCGAGAAATCCTTACTGGCAGGTTATATGATCCTGTCCAATATTGTTTTGGAAATGTATCAGAAAGTGTCTTAAGTCAATGCATCCTTGATGGATTTTCTGCATTATTAAACATATTATTACATATCAAATCAAAATGATCATGTTTATATTTTTCGAATAGATTAACAATAGATTGTACATGATACCATTGAACATCATGTTCCATTAATTTTATTGAATGATTGATACTTTATTCATGTAGGACAGATCATATAATTCTAAAATGTTATTAAGAATGTGGAAAAATCGATTGTTCGTTTGATTGAGTTCGGTCAATGATTGATCGAACATAATATAAACATTGATACCAGAACACAAAAGAGATTTAAAATTTTTCCATACATACGGAGTTAATGTTCGTGTGAGTATAACAAACTGTTTATAATAACTTTTGTTGAAAATATATGATGATAACTTACATACATTATTGAAATGAGAATTCCTATTATTCAAGGGTATATGAGCAATGAATATAGTCGGGGTTCGTATAATAGAGTACGATCTCAAATATAAATATGAATAAAAATACTGTTAAGATTAATGACGAAGAGGAACTAAAACGAGAAGAAGACCGAAAAGACGAAACCTGGCGAAACACCAAAAAGCTAGGCACTCTTCTTGGCGACACAGAAGAGATAAACCGTCGAAAGCAACTAGCAGCTGCATCATTCGGTAAACTAC
>CAJNOQ010002169.1:0-25849 GCA_905250885.1 Didymodactylos carnosus | reverse complement strand
GACGATTGTAATCCAAACATTTCTCTACAAAATGAGACATTCCGCGACTTTGAGTATTTCTCTATCGGCGGCTTATAACAGTTTTTGTGGAAGCCACAAGTTGAATTGGCATAATGTGCATATACAGTTATGTGACGAAATGGCACTAGAAACAGTGGTTTGGAATAACACAAGTTTGTTACGAATTTTCGCGACAAAGAATTGCAGCCCAAATGACGATGAATGTTACAATGAAGCGTCATTCTTCGTAGAACAATTGTTTCTTGCTATATTTGGCTTCGCCATACTCTCGAACCAATCTTATTCACCCTGTCTTTTCCAGTTCTATATCTTTTTGATCCTTTATGTCGATTGATTGTCGTTACCCCTATGGAGTTCCCCTACGCCCTATGCATTCATATCACATTAGCACTGCTTTTTGGAAATTTCCTCTATTTCTTAGGTTTTTCAGCATCACTGTGTATATTTCAGAGCCCTGATCGCCATATTGAGCGTATCAGTAGCGCTTCGTTGACCAAAAGCAACCCAGTTATCAATCAATCGACTAAATAACACATTATTTTTTTCTATTTCTCTCGAAGAAACGTCCGTTTTTCAAATTCATATCTTCTCTTCTGCTTCTCATCTTCTCTTTTGCATTAATTACAAATTTAAAAAAATGTGATCCAAATATTGACATTCGAATGTTGACAGTTTACTACTACAAAAAACGCATGATTTTGATAAATATAAACAGTTGTGCCGCCACAACCTAGCGTACAGCGTCTCTTTTTCTGTATGCCCAATATACGTATCCGAATGTCAAATAGATGGGACGTTGACATATGCAAGGTAAAAATATATTTCATCGGTGATAACACGTGAAATGCTCACGAAAAATTTTCGCGTCATATTTTTCGCACGTGATCACAGGTGAAAGTCGTTAAGTGTATAGCGACCCACGTGCTCACGTTAAAATTTCCGTAGAAAATACCACTTGCGGAAACGCGTGAAAACGTTTCGCGCTAATTTTATTGTGAAAAATACGTTCCTTCACGTTTATTCACACATCAGTTTTTCACGCAATCCATTTCGTGAATAATATTCACGTTTAACCGCAAGTGACAGTTTTTGAATTAGTTTATAAACTAATCCAGCATATATGTCTTACCTGTAATTGTTTACTGTGAGCGTTGCAAGTCTCAGTACCTTTCTCCATGAAAGTCGAAAGATTGCCGGAATTTAGAAAAGATTTTCGTATTTTATTTTAATTTATGTTTCTTCTATCTTCTAGGTTCAATAAATAAAATGATTTTCCTTGCAGTTTATTTTTTTCATACTCTTATTTTTTTCCGACCACACTATTTATCCGTTTCTAAATTATGATCAGTCTTTGGCAACAAACAGAATCTTATTAACGCATAGATCAACGATCTAAAGTGGAAATTCCACCTAGCCATAAGTCTGTTTCATTGGGAGATTTGGGTTACTCGACTGAAAACTATTTTGGTTTAGCCCATCATTTATTTTAACTGTTTTTGTTCTTGGTGTATTTGAGAGGGTAGTGATCGAATTTTGTTATTTCTTGGATATATTTCCTGTTCTAAATCAGATCAGATTTTATATCGTTCTTCACTAATCGATTGTTGATATCGCACATGTAAACTTTTTAGATTTTATAGAGACTTACCTGGCGCAGTACGGTCAGCTCTGATAACCTTAAAAATAACTCGAAATATAGGTTTTCGACTATGTCTCGTCTCGTGGCAATACTTGTTTTTAGAAGAAATTTCAGGGCCTTTCATTATAAAGTACCTTAGTTTTTGAAAAGATTTTCTCGAAACCTCTGAAAGTAAGGGATCTTAACGGCATAACCAGATCTAGGAGATTAGATGGAGTATAAATGACCTTCCTGCTCTTAAATTTCAGTAACACTAAGAAAAAAGTAACAGATTAATCTCTGTTATTATACATATTGCTTTCGAAATTGTCTTCTCATTCATCCAGTAGCTTTGTTAATATTTCAATTTTTTTGAAGTTGCACACAACGTATGATTACTTAATTAACTCAATTTTTTTCAAATAATTTGCTTAACAACACAAAACAAAAAAAAATAGAAAAATATATTTACGCCCAAAAAAAGTCAAAAAAATACATACAAAAAACAATATTAACAAGAAAAGCATAGATATCAGGTAAAATAGATATGAGTGTTCATATGATGATTTCCAGTAAGAAAATATCAATTATTAATGTTGTTTTTTAATCAACATTGACATTAATAACATCATTTGAAGAAATAATACTGGTATCCATCACCATATTAAAACACTCTCATAACCGATTGTCGACATAACACTAGAATGGAGAGACAAAAGAAAATCAAAGAACAATTGTGTTAAACAATCATTAATGATAACTGAACGACTTTAAGATCATAAATAAAATGACATAAATAGTCGCAGTAGAAATGTCAATAATTTTTCGTAAACAAGAACTATAAGGTTTGAATTTAAAACCTGACAATTTGAAATGTTGAAAAAGCGCCGTCTCATTCAGTAGTCTTAGCAATTTATCAAACAGTTTCTTTTTAAAAACCCTATCAAATGCAATTTTACCATTTATCAGTCGTAATATTATGTCCACCAGACAATCGGGTTCTTTAACCTCATCCACCACCCGGTCCCATTCTTCTTGATGATCGTCTCCATCCACCACCACCACTTCCTCCCAATGGATTATGTGTATCCTGGCGATAAACATTTGGTTGAGACTAAAAAAACAAGCAAAAACTAGAGAGCAATTGTACTGCACACAAATTGCGATGTCGACAGACTGTATCCGATCTGAATCTGCCAGAAGCGATTCGCAGTCAACAGGGAGTTCACCACATTACGTTCGTTGGGATTTTAGGTGCTTTAAAAGATAGATTTATAAAAAATGAAATTTGAAGAAGAGAGAAAGAGCTGTCAGAAAAAGAGAAGGAGAGAATTATTTTTCCTCTGAAAAACAAATGGCGCCGGACAACTGAATATACGCAAAATTCAAAGTCCAAAATACATTTTTCTTTCATTTGTGGCGCTTATGGCATCGAATCTGGAACTTTATTTGAGAGAAAAATGTGTATTGATCAATTTTTAATGTCGGGAGATTATCCTCTCGCTTTCAGAAGTTTCCTACGCAGTTCTATAGATCATGTCGTGCATATTTTTTAACAAACATTACTAAACAAACTAGAATGCAATTGTACTGCGCACAAGTTGTGATGTCGACAGACTCAATCTTCTTTGTCTTCTTTCGTTTACCGTCACTTCATTTCTCTTTCCAGTACTTTTTAAAATGACATTTTTCTTTTGATAAACAAATTTTTCTAAAATATGTTTATCTGTTTATATGTAAAAGATTAGTAGGAAAACAGTAGCTCTGTAGATCACGTCGTGCACATTTTGTAAAAAAGATTACTAAAGAAAACAAACAAACGTAAAAAACAACATCTCAGCAAAAACACATCATATCTGTCGGCATAATTATCTCAATACACAGAAGACTAATGTGCACGAAAATATAGCCACGTTCATGTGATGATAAAATTGCTAGACTGCATTTATTTTATCTAAGCAATCCAAATTCATACCGCTCTAGGTAAGGTGGCTGGAGCCGGTGCTGGTTGTGTATATGGCGCCTAAAAAAGCAGAAAAAGACAATAGTGCATGACGATTGTACGCTATATATCTTTACGTACGCCACTACTACCAACTGTGTTTCTACTATAATTTTCAATTCTTTCTTGTTGTAGTTGAGCTTCTTTCTGAATGATAAATACCACACGCGTCAGTCGCTACATTACTTTTTCAAAAACACAAATAAAGCTTACTAATTTTAATTTTTCAGCATATGCTTTTGCTTGTTCATCATGTTGTTGTTGTTGACGTTGACGAACTTGTGCCATACTGTCATAACGACTAATTGTTGCTTGGATGTTATCATGTCCTACAAAAGAATAATGAACATTCTACAATAATGGATTTTCATGGAAAGACGAAACCCGACATTTACGGACACATTGAATTCTGATATGTATTACTTTATAGAATAGAAATACATAGCGATTACTTGTAACTTGGTCTATAACAATTTGATGTAGTCTGTCGACTCAAAGAATGTAACTATTGAGTTATAAAAAACTTACTATGTAAGTTGATTTAGAATGACGATTTTTTGTTCTCGCTTATTATTTTCCTTATTAGTACTCAAACATAAATTATTCGTTAAACTATTTGTGTGGTCATTACTACTGATGATCAAAGCTGAGCAATTCAACTTCGGGGTTGAGCGTCTTTTTGTGCGGAGTTGGAGTTTACTTTTTAAACGATCGGAGTTGAGTTGATAACAGATTTTGTCAACTCCAACTCAGAAACTCCGGTTAAAAATTTCTTCAACTCCTACTACATCAGCTCCTGTGAAGTGTGGTTTTTCACAAACAGATTTTTGGTTTCAATCATATCGTAATGGTATGACAAAGACTATGCTTTCAAAATTAACATGGTTGAAATGTAATTTTGATTTATTATAATAATTTTTTTGTGCAAACTATTATAAAAGAAAACATGACCGTTATACAGACGAAGCAAAAACCAGTAAGGAAAAAGAGCAAATAGATTTTAATTCGGAGTTGGAGTTGGACTTTAGATTTCTTAGGGGAGTTGGAGTTGTCTCTAGTCGGAGTTGTCCATCTCTGCTGATGATTATTAATTGGTAATGTTGATCAGTGATTAACAATGGAAGAATGTCAATGATACCGACCGTACATAATAATAACGTTTTGGAACACAAGCAGAGGAAAGAGCTTTTGAACTTAGAAGACTTCGTTGTGACAAAGGTATCGTACATCCTGTTTATTTCATATGAATCGTCTAATATTTACTGATTTATGTGTAAAAACACAAACGCATTCTTATTACGAAATTCTCTATTTTTTCTGATGTATCTTACAGGTCCATCTAAACGGATGTTCTGCTAGGATAAACAACCATTACTCAAGGATATTTTAGAATATAATTAGCAAACATTCATATCAGTCGTCACGAATATCTGTTTCTCTTCTTTTGGTTGTAATTTACTGATATGCTTATTATTTGTTTGACTCAGATTTATCGTTGCCATTCTCTCTTTTCGATTAATTTCTATAATAATTTTACATGCTTTTTTTCATTTTCGTCTAATATGTTCGAGCGACTGTCAAGGATGGTGAATTATGTAACTGAAATAGTGATAGAACTACTTTCGTTCATGATGAAGGCACATATGTTAATCGTACTCGTTTGGCGTTAGTGATTCTGTTTTTGTTGCGTAGACTGGCAATAACTGTATTGGACTCGAATTGAATACTAATAACTATTATAAACTATTATTCATGAACGATTCTTTCTAAATTGAATTCAATTTTACGTTTGACGTCAGTGTAAACAAATGGAATCACCACAATTTTCAACGTCACTTGATCAGACTTGTGCACAACGATAAAATTATTTATAAATTGCTTAATCGCCAACTTCTTAGTCAAGCATTAATGAATGCTTCATATTCTAATGCAGACACAATTTATCATTCATGGCTAAATAAGCATATACTTTTGATTCTTTTTTCCTTAGGTTTATCGATTGCAGGATATAGACATAGTATAATAAAGTGAGCAACTGAGTACAATTGACATACTAGGGATTATACAAGAAAATGACTGACAGAGATTAATTAGCATCGATTTATTTTTATAAATATGTACAATCAATAACCGTTAAGCTATTGTTACATAGAAATACGAATTTCTTTTATCATCAAGCATTTTTAGATATAAATGATCACCAAAAAAGGATACTTTTGATAACCAAATGGTGATCAATACCCTTAATTTTATTGATAGATATCTATCGTTCTCATCAATGGCTTACGTTCACTGATTTTCTGATACGTCAATAGTCATGTTAGTTAGTGGTATCATCGTAGTCGTGCACATATTCAGTTGGTATGAAACAATATTCCTGTAAACATTCGGTTTGATTAGCTACTTTACTGAATCAAATCAATGATGAAACAGCTATTCAGCCAATAGGAAACATAAAGATATAAACACGTCCAAAGAAAGTTAGAATAGCTTTCCACTCTAAAATATGTTATTTTTCTTCACTTTGTACATATTTTTCTATATTGTATATTGGTTGAGAAATGAATAATCTTAAGGGCGTTGGACACCGTTTGGTTATCAAAAGTATCCTTTTTTGGTGACCATTTGTATCTAAAAATGCTTGGTAATCAGAAGTACATTTTCCTTACATAATGAATGGATTAGTAACAAAGTTGAATACATAAAAAGCTTATCACACATTGACAATTTCAAAGAATAATATTCATTTTCAGAAGAGTTAAAAAATGATGTTAAAGGCCTTTTCGCTTTACTTTATAATGAAGACGAAGGGTTTAAACTAAAAACAGTCAATGTATACTTTGCATAGAAATAACGATGGTCCATTCTCTGCAACTTTTCTTAACGAATATTCTAAACCCTCATCTTTCTATTTAATGGACCATCAAGCAGCACATAAAAATTTAAATTATCGTTCAATCGTTATTTAGAAACTGATTTTTTATTATAAAGAAACTAATATAGTCGTCGTGATAAAAATATTTCAAGAAATATTGACCATGTCAATGTATGATAGCGAAATTTCTTATTGTGTATCATCGTGTGTAAGATATCTCCACAGCAGTTGTCAAAATAGGTCTGTTTCTTTTCCCAAATTTTTCTTCCAGGTAGATGCTGGAAAGATCAAGTCGATTTCAAACTGAAGCAGCTAAAGTATGCGATTAGAGGTTACTTTTTGAATATGTGCATTATGTCTTTTGGGTATCTGTTAGAATAGAGACCATCAACTCGATCCGAATCCTAACCTAAACCTAAGATTGAATCGGATTGAATTTTTTACGGTGAGAATAATGAGATTGCTACAATATCGTACAGAAAAGTTTTGCCTAAGAAACCCTAAGTATTTCTGCTTGCCAAAAACAATTTTCTGGTCGGATAATGGTTCTGTTTTCTCAACCCGTATAGATGTCTACACACCAGAAGTCGAAAATCCCGAAACTTCTAAAATGTATAAAATTCCTCTCTCTATTGATAACTAAAACGAAATCTAAAAATTGCACTTGGTCAATCTATAGTCGCATGCAAAAGACCTCATTTTAAAATCAACCTGAACTCTCCAGCATCTATGTAGACGGCGATTTTTGTAGAAATACGAAGGCCAATAAACGATTTTCAAAGAAAATGTTGTACATTTGCTGGTACATTTTAAAACTTGTAGGAAAATGTTTCGTCTCATTTTGACCATCAAAGTTTGCCCCAGAAATCTACGCGTACAGGAAAAAGTTTGATTGCAATAACTTCGAGGGACAACTAGTATCTTGTCTATGAAGCTACTTGGTTTAAAATCATAGAAAATAGTTCTAGAGTATAAAGAGATATCTGAAAGTAGACACTCTGTACTGTTGACTATCTCAAAAACAATATCATTGAAAAAAGTTTTCATTTTTAAGACAACTAGATTTTCAGTTCATCTTCACTCATAATAACACCATTTTGTCTCCGATACTATGTCACTACATCTCTTCTTTTATTTTCACACAGGAATTCACAGAAGAATTCAATGTACTCAGTATAACGTGTCGAGTATCTACGTTTTATACATAATGTTTCTACTATCTCCAGAGAAAGTATATCTAATATATTCTTCAAATGAATAATCTCAGTATTACTTGTCAGGTATAGTTTGTTAATATAGCATATGAGCAAGCGCTGAAATAACATATGAATAACTTGTACAAAATAACTTTCTATCACTTTTATTACCGAAGAAAACGATAACTTCACAAGAACAAAAAAAAAGAACTTTTAATAATCATTTTGGTTTAAAATACCCAGAGTAGAAGACAGAAATATAAAAGTGTCATTATTTCATACGCATTAACGTTATGTTGCTTTTTTTTTAAACGACTTACTGGTGCCACCTTGTATATGATCACCACTTATACTATCTCGGTCTCGTGCTGATAATCCGCTTGTTGAATCACGATGTCGACGTCGACGAGACAAATTTAACCATAAATAAACGCCAATTAAAATTGATAATATTAGAAATATCATCCATTGTTTAGTCACTAGAATAATAGAAAGAGAAAAAATAAACAATTATAAATTATAAATTATCAAATATTATTTATTGATAAATAGCGAGATCTCTAATTTTAAAAAATAACTACATATACATACACATGGCAATAATTGTTGACAATTTAAAAGATCGATTATCAACTGTTTGATGAAAACCAGGTGTTTCTGATTCAGCTTCATCTTCAATTGTCGCATCATCATCCATCGTCACTTAATCTTTAATAATATGAATAAAACTATAAATATTCTTAGAGAAAATCTAAAAAATAAATATAAAGTGTGATATATTGTCTTCAATCAATATAGATTAAACATTTTTTTTTTCAATTATGTTAGATAGTTTGACACGTGACTTAAACATAAATTATTTTTTAATGAGGAATCCTGTGCATACAACATTCAGATTGCTTAACATGAAAACAAAATGTTTTTTGTTTGTAATACATATTCATTCTATATAACAAGACTTTAGTAGCTATTTCGCTTATTTAGAATGGTCCGTGTATAATACAACAAAGACTAAAATAATGGTACAACGTTTACATATAGTATAAAAATGACACAAAAATGCTTCATGCACGAAAATAACATCGGATTTTTTTTCTTTCCTTCTTTCTATGTACCATCTGTAAATAAATTGATAAAACACAAAACGTTACTCTTAATCTTTGTTGTCTATCTAAATATTTAATGCTTTAACATAAAAATATTCTGATTATGGATTTGTACGATTGAAATGACAACCTATAGATATATATTAGTAATTATTAATGAACTTTTATATACAAAGTCGCTATAATTAGTAATTTTCTACTTTAACGAAGTTTTTTTTTCTGTACCTGTTGCTGTTATATTACTGAAAAAAGATACATTAGTGTACCGAAACGTTTAGAAATAAAAATAAATAAATATTACGAAAGTATTTTTTAAAATAAGAAAAATTACTGACTGATATATATATATATGTCACTAAATTTCTTTCAAAACTAAAAATATCAGCATAAGAAAAATGTACCTTTTATGTTTTCGAAGGTGAGTAGTGAATCTTAGTGATTATTCGCAGATGATTTTCGATTTTCTCTTCATTTCTCAAAAACCTTGTTTGTATCATATAAAAATCAATCTAAAGATTTGAGAAGGTTTAGATATCCTATTTAAGCGTTGTGTATTCGAGTATTTCAAAGCAAAACGTTATTTAAGTGGAATTAGACCAAGCAAAGCAAGTCTCAGACAAATTACTTATACTCGTTGCTTCAGTTTGCGACCTAAAGGCGAACTGTTCGACTAGTCATGGATCTGAATTCCAGAAAAAAAAGAATAAAACCAGCTAGATCATTATTAAGATAGATACAATGATTATAAATAAGAGCGTCCACATAGAAGATAATTTTAATTTTAAGACACTGTAGTATACCGCTCGATGATCCGTGATCTTCTGACACATAAAACAGACATAATGGAAGAAACTAGACAAGATTCAGCTCGTGTGGTATCACAGAAATATCAGTACTAAAAAAACAATTGCCACTACGACAAATAAATATCTAAAATCAGAAATTTGTCAAAAAAATGAGCAGTGATTTTAAATTGTAGCTGTTACATGTCAAGACAGAAAAACGTTTTGCTACAAATACTTTGTAACAGAGTTTATAAATAAATCATATATCTAAAAAATTTTATTTTACACATACACAATACAGACGTCTATGTATAATACAGAGTTACAAAAAGAAAGAAAAAAATGAAGTATAAATGACGTGTAAAATGTTAGTTTTAAATCACTAAAAAAAAATTAATCACGGTAATATGTTTATTGTTCTTTCTTTTGTTCTTTTTCTGGGTTTTCGTCTCTAGTATTTGACGGTGTCGTAGCTGACCAGTAATAACCCAATTGTAATATAAGTATACTGTTGGCCATTGAATTCAAAATATATGTCCATATTAGTGTTTGATCACCTGTTTCTTGATATGATGTAAAAATTCGTGCTAAGCTACCAATAAATAACATTAACATTGTAATAGCTGATAAATTTCCGGTGGATTTAATACGATAGTTACAATAGGCTTGATATAAACGACTTGTTACACTTAGAATCATTGAAGCGGCAGCTAAATTCCATATAATCAATTCTGGAATGAGTTTTTTAACCATTAACACCGTTAATAGACTGCACAAGACTAAAAACAAAAACAAAATAGATTAGATAAACTTTAGTTGATGATAAATATTTTTACTAACATACCTATATAGAGGGCGGCTAGTACATATTTTTTCTCGTAATATAAAACCATTAGAATAACGATAATTGTTTGAATAAATAAAAAATATGTATCACCATAAGACGACAATGGATATTCGGATGTAAATCCATAAGCCATTGAGCCAAAAATAGCTGCCAACATAATTGTTTCAGCAATAACACTAACACCATGACCCGATTTATTCCATCTGATTTTAACAATTTGTGGTACTTTAACGAGTAGTGAGCCAAGCAAAATGGAATAACCAAGGCATTTTGATATTATGATTTTCATACAATCCACGTCAAAAAAATTCATTCGAACAAACATTTCATCATAACAATGTTCAGTAAACAAAAACTGAAGAGCTTGTTGAATTAAAACTCCTAAGCCACTTCTTTCATCATGATGAGATGCGGAAGATTGAAGTGTCGAATGAGAACGAACCATTATTATAATTTTTCGATCTGAAACGGAAAAATGCTAGAATTAACTTAATAGGGTAATTTGCGTCAGAAATAATTCAACTTTAATGTCTATGAGTGCAGGAAGGTTTTTCAATTAAAAGTAGCTGCTTACAAAACGTTATTAAAATAAATATGATATTCATAATCTACGTACAAAGCCAAACCGAATGATGTGATTTTCTGAAAAAACGTTTTTTCGTCATAACTTCTTGCCTTGGTCCCCTCAGGAATCGAGCGAAGTTTTTAGAATCTCCATTCAAAACCAAAACTATATTCGTAATCTACGTACGAAACTGAGTTCAATTATGTATATTTAGCAGAAAAAAATTTTGTCCAAAATTTGTGCCTTTGGTCCCCCTCAGGCACTAATGAGAGTAAATTGAATTTTTTTTGGATTTCGAGTGTTTGGCGCCAAGTTTCTTTTGTCAATTTATAGGTTTTAAGTGATGCTCTTTACGATGGAATAGTCAAAATCTGGATTCCTTAAGTTCCCCATAAAGCGAACTTGTTCCTCATTAGCATTTAACTGTTAGAGATAACTCATTTGCACTCACAAGCTCTCTTATATTAGATTGTCAGACATTCTATCCAATGTAAATTCGAAGAGTAAATTTGGTTGAAATTCTGATTAATGTGTTGTCAACTAAATTTATGATTGATTGCTGGTCAGTGAACAATTTGTAGAAAGGAAAGAAAAAGTGTATGCATACATACAGCGAGAAAATCTCAAGCAAAGAATACCAATAAATAAAAATAACATAATGTAAATAAGAATAACTCAGTTTCAAATCTCAAATTTAGACCACCTATTCAACGTGTCTCGTGTCTGTTTAAACTAATCAAAATGCTTCTTTCTTCCTTTGTCATGTCAAATACTTTAAAGTGTGATTATTTATAAAATTATTGTTAATCACAGTTTAGAGTTTAATATTAGGTTGAGAGTAATTGATTTCGCAAAATAATTTAGTAGATAACGCTACTATCAACTCCCGAATTAACTGCGCTGTACTTACTTTGTCTTTAAATCGCCAAGAAATTAAACTTGAATCAGATCATGCTCCTCGAACAGCCAAGAGGAAGCTATGCATTTAGCTTCAACATATTTTCTATACGCTCAAAAATGCGACTTATTTATATTATATTGTTCACAATACGCTCTTCTATTCCATGATATTTGTGATCAATAGAAAATAGAAGATCTGCAGAATGTTTCATAAAAACTCTTAAATGCTCGACTTAACTAAGTCTACACTTAAGTCATACTTAAGTCTCCGTTTCGTACATGTACGTGTTAATTTTATACGCTTAAGTTTGATTTAGTTAAGTTATTAGTTAAATCGAGCACTTAATAATTTTTATGAAACACCTTCCTGACTCTCGAGAAGAAAATGCAAAGCCTTCAAGGGTCGTATCACAAAAAACCTTAAGTTTGACTTAAGGGACTCTCCCCTCAGGAACGATGTTTTCTTCGAAACCTTCGCAACTGAAGTAACCATACGGTTCAGTATCCCAAAGTGTCATCTTTCAGAATCCATCTCAGTTTGTCAAAAATTCAATGTTTTTGGAGGATTTTGAAAAAGATTTCTGAAAGTTCTAAAAATCACCTTTTTCTAAACTTCACATTTTAATTAAAATTTTTAAGGTTATCCGTTTTAACAAACATGGAGCTATGTTGAGCAGAGTATTCTGATCAGAATGAGATATCCAGCAGGTTTGTACGACTTCGTCTTGCAGAATTACACTAGTTTTGCTAAAGGCGCTGAATTATAACTAATGAAGTGCTTAGAATATGGTTTGGAAGCAGCAAAGTTGTATCAACTCCTAGACGATTCATCATAAAACCTTCATTCTTTTTTTATTTCGAAGCTAAGGCATTTATCGAAAGTTCGAACCGCGTCGATTTTTGAATTTCGTTTTCTGTGCAGAGATAAGTGGCAAATACTCCGCCGAATTATTTTCAGTATAGAGAATGAACCGAAGCGGAATTCAAAAATCGCCCCGGATCAAATTTTAGATTTAGGTGTCTACTTTCATTTGAGGCCTCTCGCAGCTTTCTGCACCTTCCAACAAAAAAGCCTTTACGTTATTGCTAAGAGCCCCATTTGGCCCCTTGTCGCGCAATAACTTGGCAGCGCTTCAACGTTTCGATCTCGAATTCTTAGCATAAGCTAGTAGGACAGTAAGCATTAGTCACTGAAAACGTCATCGAAATCGGATGTAAGATAAAAAAAATTTTTCCTGAGGGGGGTCCTTACGTTAAAATTTGGACTTAAGTCAGACTTAAGTCTTCATTATGTGCACTTACGTGCTAATTTTATACACTTAAGTCTAGACTTTGACTTAAGTTTTTTCGTGATTCGACCCCCAGATAGACAGGATACTGTTATTGCATTAAAAGTATACATAAATCATAAGTAGTATATTTTTTTCAAAACAAATAAAATTTAGAAAAATCCTTAACTTCAGAATAGCATGCCTAACACAACGACTTTTTAAACATTATTAATGTAGAGATGCTCATTCAGATACAGTGCATATAGTAGAATATTGAGACTTTCACAAAAAATTATACACACAATAATTTGATGTTTTAGCCTTTTAAAATAGAAAAATCACACAGCTTAAATGTAGAACATACAATATTTCATTGCTTTTTCTTCAGACACACGCACCCACATCATATTGAGTTTCGTGTTGATTGAAGTTAGTATTGATGTAAATGGCCTGCTAACAACTAGATGATCTTTGTAAGAATCTATAAATAAGGGTTTTCTGGCAGCATCATCGATTCTTTCCGCTTCAATGGTCTATAACTCAAAATCAAGGTACTTTTCTCGAAGCCTGATGATTAACAAATTTTTAAAACCTTGGGAACCGTCTTCAATCTATTTGATTACTGGCACTTGTATTAGTGTATACATTGTTTTATTTATCATGCACTTCCACAAGTTCTCCGTTAGAGTCAAATTAAAAGAGAGATTTGGAATGAAGGTAATGAATAATGAATTTGGTTCCTGAAATAACTCTTTGTCATTAAGTTTTTTAAAAAAATGAGTAGTTTTAATAAGCCTCATTCTCTCATAGATTAAAATACAATTGTTGATGTTGGTTTTGTATTTGAATGCATTATGTTAAATTTTGCTATTCATCGAGGATGATTCACTTGTTCGTCATATACTTAATCTGACAAGAAACTTCGGTACCCGCAAAGGGGAACCTACCTGCTCAGACAAAAATTGATTTGTGATCCAGACAACGTTCTTTTGTGGAATTTATATAAAAGAGCGTCATTTTTTATGCGATTACTCTTAAACATCGTATGTACATGTGTTTGTGTATATGTATGCATGAAAGATAGGCAATGAATTGATATATCTAACTTGCTCTTCCATTAACACTGGTTAATGATGGTGCCGACGTGGTCGTTATATTATCACCACCATTAACCATATTCACACTTATGCTGCCATTATGAGGTATTTTTGGTGTTGTAGGCTCTAACGTGGTATGTTGTCGTCTAATTGCCCAACATTGTGGCTGACGATAAGCTGTGCCTAAAAAGACAGAATGTTGCACATAAGTTGCAGTATTAAGATTTTTCCTCCTACCTCCAGGTCTAACATTTGTCACCGTACCAAATCGAAGTAATTCTTTATGATATTTGATAAAATTGTTTAATTTTCTCGCATCACCAAATGACAGTGACTTTTTATTTAAATGATCTCTTATTTCTGTCGCTGTCATGCCATTTTGTAAACACTTGAATATTTCTTCTTTTGTTTCATCAGTAATGCTCACTGGTAACGGATCTTTTGGTTCATGCCGATGTTCACCACAAGCATAAATCGATATAAACCCATCGGGATGGAACAGGGCGTACATCGCTGCGGGACACGGATAATAGTGTCGACGCATACTAAAGTTACATACATAGTAAACTTTGTAGCCTCGACTATTTGCAGATGTACGCCGCCAAGTCCATCGACAATTATGTTCAGCAGCTGATTCTTCTAAATATGCGTTAAGTTTCATTTGATCATCTAATTTCCTAACATAATCATATTGACGACGACCAAGACGTGTATTACCAATATTTAAAGTTTCAGATAATACAGGTGATTTGGGAGATAATGATTCTTCTAGACAAATCCATAAATAAAGAAAAAGTAAAAGCATTCAGTACGAAATATACCTGGTGACATATCTACAACATAATCAATTGGATTTTTATCGACCAATGGCCTATTATTATTTTTGGATTTTCCATTGGAATTAACTAGGAAACTTTGGTATGCTTGTCCCTTCTAGTAAATACATAAAAAAAGAGGCTGGTTATCTGTGTCCTTAAGACTTTCATCAAGACTAGATACCTCCGACGGATGTGTATTTGAAGGTGAGTCGACATCGAGGTGCCAAACACGATTATTATGTTTGTCTAAATTGTTATTTTTATAATTTGAACGATTTTGTTCATGTGGTTGTGGCGAGTGGAACATTCCGGCAACATCACTTCCCACTCCATTTGTAATCATCGATGTTGATAGAAGATCTGGACGCATAGTAGAATTTGCTAATCCATTTCGATAATATTCACTTATATTTGCATTACGTGAATAAATTGGATGAATATACCCACCACTGGCTTTAACGTTTGGAGGTACGTGCTAGAAAATAAGCTAAAACGTCTTTATTAAAGAATGCTAATTTTTTTTAAACCTACTTGGCCATTCTTCTTAGTCCTGCTATTGTCTTTTCGATTTTTCGATGCTGATATTTCCGTAGATTCTCTTATAGGTTGTGGACCTGTAGTAACATATTGAACTGTCTGGTAACTGCCACTATTATTGCCCAGTAATGGACGATATAATTGCTTATTAATTTGAGCTGACATACTATCAGTTAGTCCAACTGGAGACAGATATGGGCAAGGTAAACGAACTATCATTGGTATTTGACTGTTTTCATTTGACCATGCCATTGGTTCACGTAGCTGTATACCTGAATCATCGTTTTGTAAAACAATATGTTGTTGATCAGTTTTTCTATAAAAATCGCTGAATCTTTCATCTGTATCTTTTAATTCTACCACAAGACGTAGTGGTTCTATTTGTTGTTCAACAATTGGCTCATTTTTAATTATGATATCTGGCTCATCGTCATTATTAGCCTGTGCCACTGCTTCATCCATTTTTATTGTAATATTCTCTTCCTCGTCGTCTTCTTGGTCTTCGACAATGCTCAATTTTGCACAATCATCATGATCAATATCATCTTGGTGATGATTTATTACTTTTTTAAAAAGTGAATATTTTCTCGATTTTTTCTTACTATAATTTTTTCTTGTTTTATTCAAACGTTTTGTTTTATTATGTACACGTTCAACATATGCTAATACACTTGTAAATTTTGTAAGTGCTTCATGTGCTAATTGAAGTTTTTCGCAACATTTTGTACAAATTAATGTTTTATTTGACTCATCAATAATATCATCATCTTTTTCCGCCTCTGTCGGAGATAACAAGCGAAATAAAGATGCATATTTCTCATAACATTCACCATATGTTAGATGTTTACTATCAAGTTCGTTACCAGGTAGTACATCATTCAATGTTTTGCCATTGATAGTAAACCGATTATAACGAGCTTTTATGAGTGTATCACAGATGGAACAACGCACACTGAATGCTATTGGACATTGATTCAATATTTTTGTTTTTGATAAAGCTAAAATTAAAAATCACATAAAGATGAACTTATATTTATCAAGGATCGAAGATTGGAAAACCCATCTATACGAATAGTTGTTTTTCACCGTCGAGAATTGAAAATTTTTGTAGATGAAATCTTTGTATCATTTCCTGACAGAAAAATCTTTTTATAGAAAACTTCCGAGCACGCATAATTTATAAGCATACTTCCTTTTTGTTTCATTATGACTAAGATCTTATGCAATACTTCTATATTACGTTTTATTTTACAGATAATCATATATTTTATAAAACTGAAGTTTACCTGTCCTAAGTAAATAGTTTGAGAAATTGCTAGAAGAAAGAAAGGATATGTGAAAAGAAGTTGACAATAACGGAGAGAACTGATAAAATCTTGAAGCTTCTGGATATAAAATAGTAAATTAGTTATCGAATAGAGGAATGGGGGAATTTATCTGCTTTCTCTCTCTTTGTCTAGCTTATCTCGAAACATATGATGTCAACTATCAAATTTACAGAATCATTGACTATTTGTCATGTCTGCTGTTTCTCACGAAATTTAATCAAATCTTTAAAATTATATTCAATATACTCAGTTCAATGCTTCCAACAGCCCGATCAAACCGGATCCGACGAAGGAACCTACCAGATTTGGTTGATTTTTGTCGGATTCGACCGATCGTATTTAACCTCCCATTGCCAAATTTTCTACGCAGCTTGTTTCACCAAAACGAGAAAATAAAAAACGTGTTTTGTTTCGTTTTTTCGTGCTAAACAACGGATCAAAACGCGTTTTAATGCGTTTTTTAGTATGAAAAAACGAAACAAAACGCGTTTTTCGTTTTCCCATTTTGGTGAGATAAGTCACATATAAAATTTGGTAATGGACCCGATACCTGTGTCTTCTCGTATTCAGTGTTTATCAAAAGCAGGGACGCTACGACTTGGTAAAGTCTGCGTCAAGATAAAAAATAAAAGATAAAAAAGGTGAAAATAAAAAATAAATAATTAAAATTAATTAAAAGGGGTCAACATGTTTTTTGATTGAAATTCGCATAACGACCATCAGTGTACTATCTTTGACTTGAGTACTGCATCTTCATGGCGTTCTATTGATAATTCCTTAATATTGTCATATGTTCAGTTTTTTATTATGTTTTGTTATCCTGATGGATTGCTCAGTTTTATTAACCAGTACCTTAATACTTGTTTAATTAATTTCATTATCGTTTCATTATGTTGTTCATTGGTGACGATTGTTTGTTCAGTTGTTGTTTGTTAACTGTTTATTTGATTATTATTGTCTACATTATTTGAATTTTCAACCTCTTCGTATTCTAATGAATCATCTTCCATGCGTGTTTATATACAGAATAAAGCACAACTATAGAGTATGTTTACGTCGTACAAAAGACATTCGTTCACTAACATAACAGAAAATGATTCAATGTAAAATATTGTCAACAATAAGGCTATAATCCAGTATACAATTTAAGTTCGTTTTAACCCTTTGGCTGCGGGCAATGCAAATATGCGTCATATAAACGGGTGCATTTATAAAAATTTTTAATAAACTGTAAATACACATTAATTTATGATCAAGTATACAGCAGAATAAAAATTTTAATTTTTTCAAAAGAAAACCCGCAACCAAAGGGTTAATGAAGTTCATTGGATAAAAGTGAAGTCATACTCAAGTGGGATTTTTTATGTCACTTAAGTGTGAAAAAAGTTAAGACACCAATCCTGGCGAAGATCTCAATTGTTTCTTAATTACTGGATCAATCTACATAATTACTTCAGTAGAGCATTAAGTACCAAAAATGTTTTTAAAAAGTAGTATTAGTCTTATATACCTTGTTGAGTTAAAGATAACGATCAACCTCAAGCGAGTAAGATGAGCAAAGAAGCTTCTACACAGCTGTTATACAAAAAGAGAAAAATATTCTTAAAAACGATAAATGCTAAATAGGATTGGAAACTTAAGTTAGTAGTGTGAACGCTTCTTCCTAACTCAGATTTAAGTATGAAAAAAAAGTGTAGTATGAATATAGCCTAAGAAAGAAGAACGAAAGAAAGAAAGAAACAAAAGATGTAGATTCCTGTAATATATGGCGGATTTTAAATATATCATAAACTTATTTAGAAATTGTTTGGTTTGACGGAAGATAACTGAACATATTATACTTATAAACTTGATTTAGACTATCATACATACTTTTCCACGTAGCAGTCATCTTCTTTCCTCCTGATACAAAATTAAAGATATATTTAAGTAATAAATATTATTAAATACAAATATTTTTACTTCTAATTTGCTCATATCTCAGTTGGATTTTATCCCTTAGGCTTTATTGATTTTATAAAAGATGCGTCGTGAAATTCTTCACAAAAATATACTAAATATTTTTTATATGCCGTAAAGATAAAAGTATATAGCAAAAATACTGTGAAGCTTCAATCTCGATTACTTTGCATCTCAAAAAACAATTTTTTCAATTTTAGGCCTTTATATTTTGTGAAATAAAAAGCAAGGTGATGGTCATTTGGTGGTCCCTAAAAAGCTCTATCACGTATCTATATTTGAAACTCTTCTTAATCATAATTGGTTGTCGGAGAGTCTGTTTTCTATTATCCAGTTTCTCCGAAATCAACATTTCCAACTGCAGTTATGATGCAGTTAGGAAAACTTTTATAACTCGGCCAAAAGCAAACATTTTGAGATCGGGTTTGGTTTATCTTAAAGTAAAATAATTCTTCTGTTATATCCGTACAAAGAAAGTCCATATTTTTTCTTCTTTTCCAGTGTCACGGAGAAAAAGACAACATTCCCCTTTTTTTGTTAAAGTTTAGTACAATCGTCTTTTGTGCCAGAAAAACACGTTTAAACGGGACCTACGATAGATGAAAAGAAAGACGACACTTCAGAACGCCAGAATTCTCATTCTGATTCCACTATAACGGATTGCACTGTGCTCAAAATAAATTTGTTTCCCTTGACTTTTGGACTGTAGAGTAATCGAGATTGACGCTTCATAGCATTTCTTCTATATTCTTTCATCTTTACGGTATATAAAAAAATGGTTACTATATTTTTTGTAGAGAATTTCACGGCACATCTTTTAAAAAAGTGATCAAGTTTAGGGAATAAAATCCAACTGAGTTATGAGCAAAATACTAAGTGACCGATTTTTTCTGAAGCAACCATCACTTCTGGCTATTCCTTTTGTTTGTTCTTGAGCTATTTCATTAACAAATACATTTTTTATTCTTTTCCTCTCCGTCTAAAGCGGTAAAAAATCGAAAATCACCATGTCACCAGCTAGATGACAAAAACTTAATCATATTAACAATTTCATGCAAACGAGATTTTTCCGCTATTCTTTAGTTTCATGCGATCTATACGTTGTACAATCCGTAGTACCTAATAACTCAGACTTACTGCGAAATAATAATCTGACTTCGTAAATCTACAAAGATTCAAATCTACCAGAGTATTCTGAATTAACTTAGTAGTGTTATTCTTTAAGTTGTTTGCTAGAGAATTACGCTTAACTCTCAACATTCGGATAAAAATCTTTGTTGTGAATGATAACTTTCGTTCACAAGAAATCCTGTTCAAATCTAAAAGTTTCGAAGCCGAGACTTGGCTATGATGCAATACGTACCAATAGCAGACATAAACGTTCACTTTGGATTATCAAACGAAGTAGAGTGTATTCCAAAATAATCTTAGATTATCTTTAGTTAGAACTCTCTTGTTAGAAGACAAAAAAGTTGCAGTTTTCGTATGATGTCCTTATTCATATTAAAAGAAATGAAAAAAATCGAATACATTTTCCCGTTTCATATTGAGTAAACAATTTCTATCACGTGTAGTTTACCCATAGTTTGTTTCTTGTAATGAGTAGTGCATCACTTACTTGAAAAAATTCTATACGATGCTCAATAAACGATTGATGACACAAAAAATATACCTTAGCATCCATCGATAACATAAAAGCCACTTACTTGTAGCATTTTCCACTTGCAACATTTTTCCTCCTAGTTTTTCTTTTTTGCTGGGTTTCTTCACAGTTTGTGTAGGTGTGTGAGTACAAAAAAGTCAAATCAAATAAATTATTTTAATGTATATAGGGGAAAATGCCTCCCTTCTCATTTTTTTTCGAGCTCGTATATTCGTTTTCTTTTTTCTTTTTGTTGACTTTAAGACATGGTATCTTAATAAAAAATTTTTTACATTATATTCTCTATTACTCCTGAAATTTTTTTTTCTCTCTTGTTATTTCGTCACCAAAAAATTTTTCTCAATAAAAATTACAGTTACTGCTCCGTTAAATAAAAACGAAAACGAAATAAATTTAAAAAATCAACTAAGCTCATTTATTAATAAACAACAGAAAGAAGACAAGGGAAGTTGTTGTTCTTTTGTAATCGTGTCACAACGATGAATAATATGCATGAGACACTGCACACATATTGATTAATGCAACCTCTAATCATGACTGTCCTCGTTGACGCCAACCGATTGACAAATAGTAGATGTGAAAGTATTAAAAACGTATGTTTAAAGAATAATTTTTCTGCTAACAGTTTTTATGTTATTGGTAATATAAAACAACATTTCGTTGTATTAATGTACTCTGTGTTCTCTAAAACACAAAGCGTATTTTAAATAACCGACATGGTTCTGTCCAGTTGCTGGTAAACTCTTTTAGGTTTAGTAGAAGTTTTCAAAAAGTTAAAAAGGTTTATGATTGATACTAGACAGTTAAGTTTATGAGAGAAAGTTTCTTAAATCCTAGAAAGGGTCTAGAAGGAATTTTATTTTATTTAAAACCTTCTTTGAGGCTTTTAAAAAATAAAAAGGATTTTCATCGCCACAGTTGTTGCCAAAGGGTTGTTCTTATTTCTATGGAAGCTAAAACTCTTTATTGAATAAAAAAAAATATAGTTGCCGTAACGATCTTACAACGCAAGATGATTTGAATTGATTTTTCGAGAAGATTACCGACTTTTACCTTCATGCAGGGTCATTACTACTTTATCTTTTCCTTGAACTTATAACAGTCGAAGCGTCATAGACAAGATATTCGAACAAAAGAAAAATCGATCAGCGTCATCATAGGTTTTGAATGTTCTTGACAAAGAACATTTTTAGTAATAGCCAAAAATAAAAAGAGTTCTGCTTTTATCACAGGAAGTTAATAGTTTGCGCTAGTCACGTTTTAGCGCTAGTCACGTTTTTTCTAATTTTATTTCTAATTGTATTCTTCACTCTCATTTTTATCTTGACTTGTCTATTTTTTATTTTTACCTAAATCTTTCTCTGATACCTTTATTGTTATTAACCTATTCATTTGTTACTTTTCCCTTATATTAACTACAGTAACTTCCGACACTGAGATAATGGATTTATCCGCTTCAATGTCGGATGTTACATGTTCTTCTTTGTAACCTTGATAAATAAATAAAGCTTAAACCAAGTTAATAGTTCCATGAATTTCATAATCGTCATGGACATGTTTTGCAAGAACGTTGATGTAGGCTAGTTCCTTAACAACCAGTTTAATTCAACTGGAACTCAGAACTTAAGGGTTTTTAACAATCCTCTTTTCGATAAACATATTAATAAAATTTCATCTCTAGTGCAAATTGTATTACTTCTCTATGAATACTGCTGATACATAATCTGCCCGACGGAATGTTTATCTATGTATTCTGAAATATGTATGTATTGGCTCCAGAGCTCGAAACAGACCGACAATTTTGAGGTCTGGTCTGCCTGCGTCAGGCCTGTAATGTTTAGATCTGCCTGGGCCTGTCGAAATATTTCCTGGGCCTTGCCTGCCTGCCATTGCTCTCGGCCTACCCTGGCCTGGTCTGTAGATGCCTGGTAATTTTTTTAATAAATAAAATGTACAAATAATAGTAATATAAGATGGAAAGAAAAGTAACAGATAACTAAACAATATATCTAAGTAAAAAATTTGGTTTTTGTTCAAGTATTTTCTGAACTGATCTAACTAATAAGATATCCTCAACCGTGTCAGGATTTAGTGATCTATTTCATTCTAGTACATAGTTTCACAGTGTGAAACTCCCACATCATAACGACATCTACAGTCGAAATGCTAGATTATGAATAAAAATACGCAAATTTCCTAGGCTAGGCCGCCTGGTGTTTTCAAAGGTCTGCCTGAATCTATTTCAGTCTAGGCCTGGTCTGCCTTAGCATGGTGCAGGCCGATAATTTGTAGCCTGGCCTGTCTATAACAGGCAAATGAAGATCATCTGATGTTTTTCTGAAAGAGATCGCGAGTTTTGATCTGCGTCTTCTTGCTGAAAAGACTTTGTTCTATCTCCTCCATATTCTATGCTAAAAAGCTCGGTTTTACAGGTGGTGTACATGACAAATGAGAGAGGGTAATAGTGAAACATAAAGACACTCAAAGACACGTACAGATACCTACAGGCAGCACAAGTGTCTGTAGGTGATTCTAGCGAGATCGATCTTTATATCTCTTATGATTCTCGGATGGCAGATGTTTTTCTGAAATATCTGTAAATGGTTCCTATGATGCCTGGTAGATATAAAGGGAAACATTATATCACTTCGCCACTATGAGTCGCTCTTGCAAGATGGTTCGTGTGAGATCATATTATATACGCTGCCATCCGAGAATCAACTCAATCATCTTGCGTTGTAAGATCGTTAGAGCAACTATATATTTTTTATTTATCAAAACTATTTTTATACTATTTTTATTTATCAAAACATTTTGTCTTAGAACCGCTTTTTCATTACAGAAAAGCTCAGGCCTTGGAAACTTGAACTGGTCCTTACTATGCGCGCAGTCGTCGAGACTGTCTTTCTGTAACTTCTCTCTTAGCACAGTTGAGAATATATACGTCAGACGTCACCGAAATAGTTCGGTAATTCGATCTTTAGTGGCGGTCATCTATCCACTTACTAATCGTCATCCTCACTAGAGATGAGCGTTAACGTTAAAAACGTGTAAGCACTACCGACGCTTCGGTAACAATTTCAGGTTTTTATTATGGTAATTTCAAACCGGTAAAAAGTTTCAAAATTTTACCGCGGTAAACGTTTTTTTAGCGTTGGTAAATTACCAATGACTATAGAGTTTTTGATAATGTATGTAGGTTATTTTTCAAACTCGAAGAATAGGTTGACTTATGGAAAAGAATAAGTTAACATGAATATTAAACATTCAAAAAGTTTTGATTTACTATACAGCTAAACAGTTTATTTTTGAGAAACATTGGATATTTCACCACAACTGATTCGGACGAAAATAGGCAAAAGTCAAAAATTCAAAATAGTAGTTGTAAAGCTGGAAATAATAAAGAATTTCGGTAAAAATAATTTTATTATCGTTACCGGTCTACAGTAAAAACAAAGTTGTATCGCGGCAAACTTCGGTAAATAAATCTTTTGCTGTTGCCGACGGTAAATTATCATTACCGCTCATCCTTAGTCTTGACGCTTATAACAAGATTTTTTGAAATGACACTCTATCTGTCCTTGATGAAAAGGAACCGTCGAAGTACGAACGTATTATGGATGAAAAACACTTATGCAGTTGGTGAGTTCACATGCTTGATGACTCTATTTCTAATGTAAACTTATCTTCAAATTTTAAGAGCAGTTTTTTAATATGCTCGAGAAAAATTAAAATAAGCTTTTTAGTGTAGATTGAATAAACATTCATCTTTTTCTTTTAAAACAAAGAAGGACAAACAATCCTCCAATATGAATGCTCCGGGTAACCAAAACTAAAAAATCTTGTGTCTGGAAAAATAGCGTCTAGAAACAGCAAGTTAAAGGGAAAACTGTGACGCAAAGAGGCGATTTTACTCGTGGATCGACTTCATCCTGTAACACGCTGTTTATAATTATATCCACTCTATATTAAAAGATTTAATACATTTAATACATCACAGCGTCGTTGAGAAACAGACGTTTTTCTAAAACTTTCTTACATCCATCTAATAATTCAAGAATGACACCACTATACATTCAGCAATTTTCTCTGAATACCAGACGATTTCACGACTTCAAGCGCTAGAGAACTTTTTGCGCTACAAAATTTCAATATGTGGTACACCCACCATTCATCTTTTAGCTAATGGTATCGCTGCTTTTTCCAAGATCTCTTGTTTTCCATACTCATTTGTGTACGAAAAGTTTCTCACATTTTCTGTATCAATCGGTATGACAGAGCAGTCTAGACCAGACGACAGAGATCGATTCCACTCAACATTTATACAGCACTATCTTTCCTCAGTTTCGATAAAATTCTTGAAAACAGTGATTTCAAGTCTGAGAGTTACCGGAATTTTGGACTGTAAATCGTAGTTTTATCTTTAACTTACTGTTAAGTTACGAAATGCTGTTTTTCCAGACACAAGACAAGTATGTTACTACTGCACACTCATGATTTTGTGAAAGAGCAAATTCTCTATCTTCTGGCACTAGAATGAAACTTTGAAGCAAATCTATGCCGTGAAACACACTGTACAAAAGTGCGTTATTTAATCTGGTCATCTGCTGGTCAACACTTCCTTTCCTTCTTGTCTTTTTATCTGTTTCTAACATGAGTGCAAATTCTTCCATTTCTTATGATGAAGTTGATGAAACAAGCTTAGTTACAACATCATTCAATACTATAAAATCAGACATGACCTTATGTAACTAACTCTTGAAAAGTGACAGAAGGCAATTTGAATTCCACCGCTTGATATAATAAAAAGGAATTTGATATGATACTCGATGGGTAAGTGGATTATTCAGAATACGAGAGTATTTATCTATCATATGTATGTTGCGAACAGTGAACACGATCAAAGGAGGATCAGCGCCGATCTCCAGATATTTGACTCTCCATTACAATTTTGACTGCATAAAAGTGTCCAGCAGTAGTCTTTCTTTACCACTTTCCCTTGAAGTTTTAGCTCCCCACTTACTAAAAAACAATTGGGATACCTGGTTGTGAACAGATCCATGACGGATTGATCAATGAACACAAGGAAATTTCTCTGCTGTGTTTAACGAAGAAAGCAATATAACAAAAAAGTTTTTTTCAAATAAACAATGAGAAAACAAATAAAACAAAAGGAAGACACTCTGATCTGTCGATTTAGAAAAATAAAGTAGAAATAGTATCAATTAAAATTCGATCAAGCATTCGTCATCGACTGTTGT
>CAJNOQ010002168.1:0-25852 GCA_905250885.1 Didymodactylos carnosus | reverse complement strand
TAACTGATTAATGAGAGTGATGATATTGTTCATCTATACACAAAGTCAGTTGACGATGAATTATCATCAATATGTTTATCTATTTATCAATAATAAACTATAAATATTAACTTATGAACACTTTAATACTAGCATCCATCCCATAACACTAGGCATTCGGTTCTTTTTGAATAACTCAAGAACGATTAAAGATAGAGACTTGCAATTTTCACCCATCAAAAGAACGCACTTTAGCCTGTATTTCCATAAGCAAAGCCGTTCCTCGAATCGGTTTTATACGCGATCTTTAGAAACAGGGTAGCAATCTATCAGTTCCCTTTCGTAAAATCACGAGCCCCAGGATCGAAAGTTCTTCAGGTGTGGCAATTCCGAAAGCGAATGGAAACACAGGTAACCGACCATTGTGAATCTCTTGGCAACATTTGTTTTTCAAAAATCCGGTGAAACCCTTTAAACGCTTCAAAAACGAACAGAAAACAGTTTTGTTTTTTCAGAAAATTTTCTAGAAGTTTTTTAAACTACAGGAGTATTTTTTACTATTCTCAAGTAAAATTCTACTGTAATAAAAAAACAGGGTGGTTTTCCATCCCTCTCTGTTATCTAACATCGGTTTCAGAATATAGCGCCCCAAATCTCTAGCTCTTACAGTCCCGGAGTTATAGGCATTCTCCGACGACCACCCTATCTCGTACTAGACATGTCCAGTAACCTTATAAGCACATGTTATATTGACAACCAAATGCGCTGATCATCGCGGCTACCTGTATTTTCTTCCTTAAATCACAGAAAGTTCAGCGGCGTCAATTTTTCAGAATCTACTTTTCTCCGATGTTCATGTACAATTAAAATATTCATAACTCAGCCATTTCTCATCCAAAGAAACTAAAATTTTCAGGAAACAGTAGTATTTGCAAAGGTCTGGGTAAAATGCTTTTAATTAGAAAAACGTCTCATTTGACAAAGAAAATATTCAAATGCAAGCAGCGCTTATGGAAAATTTACATTTATTCATTTATATATTGAAATTTACAATGCGACAGATGCTTCTACATATAACTGAACCCTATATTACTTTTGCTAATCAGAAAGTGCTGGTTATCGTGCACAGTCCTGTTTGTCTAGAACAATGTACCAGACGTCCGTCCGGTCCGGGTGTCAGTTTCTTTGCGCAGACATGTAATGGTTCGAACTAAGACTATGGAATTATTCATATCATCTTTTTTTTCTTTGGACTAGCCTAGGCGGGTATAGCGGACAAGATAGACTGGTTATGAGGGTAGAAGAGACACTCCAGACCAGTCTAGACGGGTTATACGGACATTTGTCAAAAATTGGACTAGTCATGACGAGCGAAAGGGACGTTCCAGATTAGACCTGACGGAATATACGGACATTTCGGACTAGGCACGACGGCCGTCTTCAGTAATTTTTTGCTTACCTGGGAGTATATTTGACACTAACAGAAAACATGTGTTTTATTTCCATACGAAAGCAGCTATCTATTTTAATAAAATTTTTCTTCTTCAAGATACATAGTCAATTTTATGGTCAACAGAAGACACAGAGCTGTATGTATAAGAAAATTTCATCGGACCAGTTTTGAAGGCTAAATTCAACTTTCACGTCCCCGATGGGATTGTGAAAGAAAAAGTATTCTAAAAGAATTTGAATCTAATTTCGCATGAAGGAAGCATTTTGTAGCTAAAGTCTGAATGCAAAAGTTGTTCAGAATCAAATTCTCTGGAATATGGACGAGGGAGTTTCTAAAATTCTTTAAACTCGATTTTGAAATCAGCAAACACGGTTTTAAAAATTACAAATTTCTTAAATTCAAATTTAGGAATCGAGTTTATGACAATTTCGAACAGCTTTTGTATTTAGACTTTTGCTGCAAAATGCGTCCTTCATGCGAAACTAGGTTCAAGGCCTGAATGCTATACATTTATTCATTCCCTTTTGGTCGTTCAGTACACTACGAGGTTAAAAAATCGTAGGATAAACGAATACTCAATCACCTTGATTCCATTTATATGAGTGAATTCCATTGCCATTGTACCGTTTGGAGGAGAAAAATTCAAGTCGCCTCGAGTCTAGGCAGCAGTGGCGGTTCGACCGGGGGGGGGGGCTTACCCCCCCATACTTTTTAAAAAATATGAACGATTTACTCCCAAATTTGTGAAAAGATAAGAACGATTTACTCCGAATTTCGGAGAAATCTGAGGGATGATTTACTCCGATTTTGGTTTTTTCGAATATTAAAGTGCTGCTTTCTCCGAAAACTGATATTAAATGTGCTCTTTGAAGAAGCTTTCTTAAGCGACTTAGATGACTTATTTCTATTTTTTTCCGCCTACGTCTGAGAAAATTACAGCGAATATAACGTTTAGGCAAACTTCATGAGTGATGCTCATCAATTATTTATACTTCACCATGAGCTCGGAGAGTCAAGGGCTTATTTTTGGAGACCTTACTCCCATTTTTAGATTTACCCCCCTCCCCCATGCTCCCACCCTCTTCGCGCCGCCACTGCTAGGCAGTTCAAAACACGCTGAATATCTTGCGCCTTTTTTCCTATAATTCTCTGTGTCTTGACATCTAGAGCAAATTGGAATTATTTCGGCCTATTCAAAGGCCTTGAATAAAACAAGACAGTTGTTTATTCCCACAGAAGACATAAAGCTTCGAGGAGTTTATATTCATTCGTTGACAAAGTAGACAATTTTTAATTTAGGTTTATGACCCCATAAAGGGGTTTATTCTGGCATGGTCCATCGAACTGTGCAACATTTCGGAGTAAAAAGGAGGGCGACACCCCTTTACTTTTTAAATAAACCACTTTAAAGCTTTTAGAATATTATATTACCAGCTACTGGAATTTGTGACAGCACAGATGGCATCACAAGCGAGAGAGAGAATAACTTTTTTGCCTGAATCTTACTTATTTATAACTCAAATATCGAGCAATAGAACATAGATCTGTTTTTCTCGACATATTCTAGTTCAATTTTTATGTTTCAAATAATAAGCGAGGATGCAGCGAGTGTTAACAAAACTATTGGAGAAAAACATAAAATGAGAAAAAAAGCCATTGTTCGGAGCGCGCGAATGATTCATTTGTTTAGTGATTAATTTTATTTATTTACTATAAGACAAAAATTCCCTACTTTGTCAACGAATGAATTTGAACTGAACAATATAAACTTCTCGAAGCTTTATGTCTTCTGTGAGAATAAACAACTGTCTTGTTATATTTCCTTTTAGCCACTTCCCGTTTTTCCTCTGTATTTCAAATTATACTTCTGTCAACTTATGAGTGAATCTGATTTTTTTAAAACGTGTAAATCTGATGCTGATTCAGCTGTACATGTATCAGCGGTAGATTCAACTGCAAAAATAACGGCAATAGAGAAAAATTCTAATCCCAAAACATATTCACTAATGGAATCTACTGTGGTAGGTAAAACACTTTTAATAAATAATCCTGGTCAGCTGTCATCACCTTATCATTACTTTAGAAAAAAAATCAAACGAAAGATCTTGAAGTGGAAAAATTAAAAAAAGAGATCAATCGTTTGTCAGAAATTGAAAATGAATATAAAGTATGTTTGTTACCAAGTGAAAACGAACGGTGTCATGACGATTTTTGTTTTCTTTGTTTCAGCGATTACTTGTCATACACGAGAATGGACGAAGTTACAGCGAGAAGTATGGAATTTGGTGATACCTTTCTCTCGTTTAAACTAGTAGTTCACTTTTATTTTAAAGATCTATTGTACGAGGAATAGATCAATTAACAGATGATCTGAAAAATGATAGAAGGAAGAGTGGAGTATGTAATACTGTTTGTTATCAAGTGTAGAAATTATACAAACTAAAATCTCGTTCTATTTTTGCTATAGAAACTTGAACGCGAACGTAGTGAAACCTGTGAATTAAAATACGAATTATTAATTAATAAATTAAGATCTGTAAGTCTGTCATGTACTCGCTTTTCATAGTGTAACGTGTTATGCTTTTTATTTGTTTCGATAGAAAGAGTCGACTATTGCAAATATGTTGAAAGAAGAAGACGAATTAAAATTGGTACGAAAATAGTATATGCCTATCTCTAGCAGCTACTTGAAATTATTCCGGCCGTCCAATGATTTAGGGACTTGTTCATTTAAAAAACAAAATAAATCAATTACATTTAGAATTATATAATCAAAAATTTATCAGTTAATCGAATTCATCAGCAATTAAAAGAGTATGATAAGTTATATAGTATAGGCAAACGTTGTTCGTAATGTGTTTTCTATTAAAATTGCGTCGAATATATATCTGTGCTTTATTATACTTAATTTATGTACAGCTAAATGTTAATCACTACGTTTATTTTGTTTATTGACTTATATTTGTTCTATTTTAGACACTTATTGAAAATGGCGAATTAAAGCGAGATAACGAGCAATTACGTTTAAATATGACCGGTATTGTAAGTTATTTACTGAAAAGTGTTTCTGTTTGTTTGTTTACATTGGGTTTATTCACTTTTAACAAGGAAACACAATTAAGAGAAATTGAACGAACTGTTCTAGCAAAAGAAAAATCATTAATCAATGAATTAAACTCTGTAAGCATCAGAAAGATAACGGAACTAAATTTTCATATGCTATGTTGTTCATCTGTGAATAGAAAGAATTAAATATTGTAAATATGCGTCGAGAAAAAGATGAAGTAAGATAAAACACTATTGATTTATCATGATTCTCTGACGAATCCCTTCATTTTAAGATAATCAATCGTCTGACAATGGAAATTCATTCATTAAAATTAGAATTACTTAATCAAGCATCAATAACTTATTCAATTCGTCAACAATACAAGAAAATGATCAAGTATGATTATCTAAATCACTGTTGGTTCTTACGATATATACCAGACATATACTATGAGTTCAAAGTAGTTGACATAACGTACGAAGCACAAATAATTAAGAAATCATGTCAAAAAAGATCATCAATGATCCAGAATCCATTGAAACGCTATATTTGTCGTGTTTGCCAGGACTTCTGACGCAACAAGAAGTGTTCTTTTTCTGTCATTTGCGCAAAGCTACAGAAATAAAGAAAAAATTAATTTAGAGCTTTTCTTGTAAATTCTATAACTTTGCAAAGGAAAGTCATGTAGAGCTGGTAACGATATCATTTTAATCAGAAACCTGCGGGCTACAATCAGGCCTTATTAAGAAAGGTTTTGGTTATCTTTTAGAGTTTTTGAAAAACTGGTTTTTTGATTGGATTCAAAAGCCCAACGTTAGCCCAAACGATTGTGATATTCGGATTCAGCACCCTCGATTACCTATTGTCCACTTAGGTTCAGCTCAAAAGCGATTGGACAGTTGGGAACCTTCCCTCGTTAGTTATTGGGCCCTGCTCATTGCTTTAACCAACACTATAGAATCTATATAGATTTTGTTTTTAGATCGACAGATGGAAATATCACATTATCTAACTGATCAATCAATTTGTGTACAAGATGGAACATTTCAAATGAGAAAAAAAATTATAATAGTTAGTTTTCGACGAACATCACTAACGTTTTGGTTTCTAAATTTTCTTTTATATTCAGTGATCTAATTCAGTCTCTTTCAAACTTGTTATTTTGTCCTATGTTAATGATTTCTCTAGTTTTCAATATTAGCAACTTTTTTAGTGTTGTTTTTAAATAAAAATCAGTGAATTTCAGTTGTCTAATACGAACCAATATTCGCTGTTTGTACGGAGATTACAATTCATATTTTCGGATTTCTTCAGGTTTGGTGCAACATTTTATGTGTTATTGACACCTTTCCTATGAGGAGGTGCATTTTACAGAAATTCGGTCTCTTTGATAGCAAATATGGGCAAAGTTTTTGGAATTTTATTTCACCAACACAGTATAGAATATGTGCCAGAAAAGAAATCTAGGAATTATATAGACTACAGCAGAATCTCAGAGACTGACTATAGAATTCGGTGAGTAATGTTACTCCTTTCCTTAGGAAGAACATAAGAAGAAATGTACAGTATTCTACAGAATGTAACCTGAAATCGGCTGGTTATGGAACCACAGGGGTTGGAAATGGTGAAGAGGGAAAGATGAGATGTTCACCAAAGTAAACTAATTGTCTAACATAGCAAAAACATGAGTTAATTCACGATAAAGTTCTATACGTTTTCTCAAATTCTAGGAAACTGTAGAATTCTGTCCTTTTCCCGTCATGTTCTTTGTGAGAAAGAAAAGTGAAGATAGACCCGTAGAATTCTACAAATTTTCCACGAAATCTGCAAACTCTATTTTAGTTATGTAGATTTTCTTCAAAATCTTTCGTAATGCAATATGATCTTCTAGAATTATTTTTTCATAACTGAATTTTGTAGCGTAAACAATTCTCTACAAAAAGACGTATGACGGTACTTTTGTATTGATTCAATACTTAGATAAAAAATGTTTACTAAACGTTTCATAGTTGATACTCATACGGATACTGAATAATATCAGTTTATATCTCTTCGTCTTATCCTATCGCATTTTGTAGGAAAATATTGTTCACTCTACAAAACTGAATCTCAAAAATTTTAATATTTCGCATTTTCCATTCGATATGCTTGAGAAAAACGGTAATAGATACGGGTTAGTACCAGTAAGATTTATAAAAATTGAATATTAAATATAAATTTTATACCTGTAGATCACCTCCTTTTTGTCGAAATACTGTCTCGACGGAGAGCTACAGCTGAAAACATAATTTCGAGAGAAATATAACAGATATCAGAGTGCTTTCAGCGAAGTGACAATAAATTTTGAACGTAGTCTTTAGAGTTGGAAGATGTCTCATTTAAAAGCGAACACTTTTGTTCAGTACACTTGAAAAAATTTTATCTTTTACGTGAGAAATTTTTGCGTTTTTATCGAACATATTAAAAAGTTCATCACTTTTTTGAAGGTTGAAACATCTTTCATTAAAAAACGAATGTTCTGCTAGTATAAGCTGACACCATAAGCTAGCAATTGCTAATTAGACAAGTCTTTTCATTAAGCTCAAATATGAAGACATAGATTTCAAGTTTGTTTCACTAATAGCAGCTGAAAATAACGCTCAGTTGTTGTTTTAGATATGGGTACATTTCATTCTCATGAAAGTTTTACTCTGCAACATTTCGACAGTGATAAAAAACGATCAAAAGAGGTCGGTCGTATGGAGAAAATACCATGTTGTTGTTCGATTTCACAAAAATCTCAATCAACAAAAAGTTCAGTATTCTATTCACACATACAACAAAAGTGAGTTAATGAACATTATTTTTTACAGATTTCTATTGATACACGGAAAGTGTAGAACACCATCTGTAGATTAATTATGGTTTTATTTACTGAAGTTTGTTTTGCATTTAGAGAACAAAATGAGCGTTACGGTGAACCAATTCTAACCGCATATAAGAATAAATCACTAACGTCCCTTGAAATTATCGAAAAACTTCTACAGAATTTAAATTTAGTAAAAAAGGTTGATATTCTTAATATGAACTCCCGATGTCATTTGGCTCTATCATTCGAACACATCATTGTCTATGATTATGATCAATTTTACTTACTCAATAAACGATTAGACCATTTAAGTCATAGTTCATCTTGGAAAGATATTGAAGATATTCAATGGTGTTCATATCTCAATGAATTTATAATATTAACACGTACGCGATTATCTAAATTTAATCCGACAACGTATGAAATAGACAAAATTATTCTTAAACACGATCGAGGAGGACATAAAACACCATATTCATCGATAACAACAAATGATGATCACGGGTAAGAAAGAGAACATACAATATTTGAATTCTCTGTTTCTCTAATATTTCATCTTTGTTGAAGTTCTCTGTTTATTAATTGTGGACATGGTCAATATATTGAACATTATTCATTAAAAACAGGTGAACTATTGAAACGGTGGTCACAAAATCCAATGTTAATTACAGCGAAATATTTTCAAATTACAAAAATTCAATATTTAGCCAAACAAAATCGTCTGATAATGAATACAAATATTGATAATGGTGATTACACAGCAATTGAACTAGTTGATGTTCATACAATGAAAGTTTTAGATCGTTTGGAACCTGAGTTACCAAATTGTTATTTTGAATTTTTAACCATCTTAAATGGACAATTACTTGTTGCCTTGGAGCAATGTAGAAGAACAATCGATTATTATCTTGTTCAATCTAATTTGAAGGGTGAAATGAAAAAATTGAATTTGGATATTTTAACAAATCGAGTTATATCAAGTGTAAATTTACTAGGCAATGATAATGATTATATTGTGGTTGGTTCATTGTCCAAGAGCAGCAAATATTGTTTAGAATTGTACAGCATATAATTTGGTCGGTATCTTTCACATTGAAAGTGCAAATTGACTACTTTGTTTTTAGTAATTGTGGTTTTTTCCTGGCATTTTATTGCATTGATGATGCATTCTATTGTTTGAGATTTTTTATTCTAGTAAATACGAGTATGTGAAATTTTAAGCGATTCTTTGTATGATGAACGAAATATGATGTGATCATGATTTGTTTGTTTCAGCTATGCCCAGAGATGGGGAATACCGACTAACGAGGGAACCTTTCGAGGTGATTAAACGTTTTTTGCGCGGAATCTAGTGGGTTATAGGTTATCGACTCTAAAATATAACCCGAACCTTTCTTAATGAGGTATGATTGTGGCCCGCAAATTTCTGATTAAAATGAGATATCTCCCACCTCTACATGACCTTTCTTTGCAAAGTTATAGAATTTACAAGAAAAACCCTAAATTAATATCTTCTGATTTCTGTAGCTTTGAGCTGACAATGAACATTTAGGGCTTTTCTTGTAAATTCTATAACTTTGCAAAGAAAGGTCGTGTAAAGCTGGGAGAAATCTCATTTTAATCAGAAATTTGCGGGCTACAATCAGGCCTCATTAAGAAAGGTTCGGGTTATATTTTAGAGTTTCCGAAAAACTGGTTTTCTAGAAAACCAGGTCTTCGAAAGGCTAAGGGCAACCCCCATGGTCATATTCATAATCAGCATGGTCGATAACCCATAACCCACTAGATTCCGATCAAAAAGTGTTTAATCACCTCGAAAAGTTCCCTCGTAAGTTTAACTCTAATTCTAGATTCAATTCCGATAAGCAATTTTTCCCTCGTTGTTTTGTTTCCATTATTTGATTAGCTGTTTGTTTATTCCTCTCTTATGTATAAAAGTACACATACACAAAACCAGATCGTTTTAGCAATGTTAATTTTAAAGTCTACGTTTTGTCATTGTATAAGATTGAAGAAGAAAATCACTCTATGCACTTGTCAATGTTGATGTGCTCACAAACATCTGGGAGTGTATCTAACAAAACTTCTTGACTGTTCACTGTAAAACCATTAGCTATTTGAAAAAACATGTTTGTCATTAACTCAGCATTAAAAGCGTTCAGGTGTCTTTTCTTATAACATATTCGTATAAAAAATCACAGTCCATTTTTCCATTAAAATACAATAGTTGGCTGGTTCATCTAAACTTTTCTTCACACCAAAATATTTAACAATATTTGCCAAATCATTAAGATCTTTGATATAACGGACTTCTTGTAAATTAAATCGATCTAATAGTATCTTTTTTGCAGCAATATCTATTTGACGCCCTTCTTTTGTTTTTAGTTTCCTAGAAAATACTTCAAAATTTCCTTTGTCAAGTTTCTCATTTGTTATATTATGTTCACTATACTTGAAATTTAATTGTTTATCATTGATATCAAGATATAATTGAGTGATTTCTCTTGTTTTTTTATTGTGTAGTTGTTGGTCAAAAACTTTCTTATTGCAGTCGTAATACTTTCTGCCAGTATAAATACTTTCTATTCATTAACATCTTCTTTATCATTTACAACAGTCTGCAACAGAGTTAATTTCTTTTCCAAATTTTTCATATCATCATTTTGTTTATCAAATCCAAGAATTTCGAAAAAAGTCATATTTGTATTCATCAATTTGTCTAGAAAATGGAAGCACGGATAATGACTGTTTAATGAAACTATAAAAATCTTTTTTCCTAAATAGTTTCAGAACATATTTGGCAACATGACTATAAAATAGAGGGTTCTTGACTGTTTCTTTTCTAGTGACTAGATTACAGAACTCTAAAAATATTTTGGCGCGCATATAGTTTGGTAAAAATTTGAAAAAATGAAAAAGCTTTTGAAAATAAACATTTAACAAAAAGTGTTTCGATAAGTGTTTTGACAGAAAAAACACTTTTTTAAAAAACTTTAATAGAAAATTAAGAAAAATTGCATAGAAAATGGTGTTAAAAATTCATGTTGGAAAGAAAATACATTATTCTTATCGTAGTTCACGTGTATTTTGTTTTATGAGATTGTCTTTTCTATGTTCTTTTGTGCCTGGAGAATATTTCTTTTATTTTTTGGCTAGTAGAATTTTGTTTGCTGTACTTATGAAACTATTCTCCACTTTACTCCGTTTGTTTTTATGATCACTCGTGAATGTCACTCTCACCTATATGGGAAATTAGCATACTTCAGGTCAA
Source organism: Didymodactylos carnosus (assembly GCA_905250885.1). Classification (NCBI taxonomy): domain Eukaryota; kingdom Metazoa; phylum Rotifera; class Eurotatoria; order Philodinida; family Philodinidae; genus Didymodactylos; species Didymodactylos carnosus. The sequence continues at coordinate 15,252 of CAJNOQ010002168.1, read as the reverse complement.
CATTCGTTTAAATGAATATAGTTTAAAAAAATCTTTTCAAAACTTTATTGAGCCAAGATTAAAACAAAATTGAGTATTCCTAAATAAATTCATATTTCGCTAATTTATATCATTTTCTTAAATATTCATTTGACTTGCCTGTGATGCAATCAGTTACTATATAATAGCTTAGTCTAGCTATCGCGTTATCAATCATTATTTTGGCTAATCTATTACAATTCGCTAAGTAGTTGCAATCCATTATATCTAAACGTTGAAAAATTATTTTACAACACAGTAACTGCTTCTAATGCATGACAATGCATTAACCATTTTAATGTCTAATACCTTATAGAAATATTTAATGTAAATTATAATTCATTAGGGATGTTTAACAAATTATCATTCCTTCAGTACAAATTGTTCATAAGGTAGTAGCAGTTCTATTTGTGAACATTTACAGAGTATAGTTAACGGGTGGGTTATAAAGAATTACACTACTTTATTTTTGCTATAACTCAGTCAGTTTTGACGCTATCGGCTAAATTCTTTTTTAAAAGATTCGTCATTCAATACTCTACAAAATCATACCTAGACTATAATTTCAGAACGTCAATCAAGAAAACTAAGCCAATTAGATGAAAGTCGAAAAAAAATGTAAACTTTCAAAACTCAAAAATTATTTCTTGTGTTAACGTTTTGAAAGTAAGAAAAACTGAATTAGCTATTTTGTAGCTTGACTTTACTCTATCTTTTAGCTACGCTTCAGATTTTTTCACATCAAAAGCCACAGCGAAATAGTAGTTAGGGTAAAATAAATAATAGTTGTTATCTAATGGAAAACAAGTCATACAAGGAAAAGTATTCTAAGACTGCAACTTCTTGATGCTGTGTATTACTGCAATATATTTTCTTCTATCCTAGTCATAAGATTCTTGATTTATTAATGTAATTCCTTGATTTTACAGTAATCAGAACAAAAAAACTTCTAAAAAATAAGATTTGTTTATTAAAACAAAAATTGAGTTTACGTTTTAATTTTATGTGATGGATTGATGTTAGTTTATTATCTTTTATTGAAACTATGGAATTAACATTTCGTTTAACCTACAGAAACATAGATGGGTGTAAAATCAGAAATCATAATGGAGAACAAAAAGATAACGTGAAGGACAAAAGTTTAAGAGCACTTTTATTTCTGGATTTTCTTCTGAATAAAAGTAGCTAGAAGATATCCGACAACATATTTGTGTAGAGAGCACTTTAAAATAACTAGACACATAATAAAAATATTTTAATCTAAATTTAACCGAATTAAAAAAATGAACTTTTCAAAATTTAACAAGTCTAATTATGCAGTTTCCCGAAAAAAACGCCAACATCTTTTTTTGCACTAAAAATGCCTTCTTTTAGTAAATTTGATGGTTGTTTCCTGTTCGGTGCTTCTGCGAGAAACTTTATAACTCGGTCAAAAAAGCCCGCAGAAATCTGCAGAACGTCTCCTTTTGATGAGAAAAGTTTGCTTTATTTTACTGAATGATCAAAAACGCCTTTTAACTAATTTTAAAAAATCTTAAAATTTTAGGCTTGTTAAATTTTTTAATTCGGTTAAATTTAGATTAAAATATTTTTATTATGTGTCTAGTTATTTCAAAGTGCTCTCTACACAAATATGTTGTCGGATATCTTCTAGCTACTTTCGTTTACAAGAAAATCCAGAAATAGTCTTAAACTTTTGTCTACCACTTTACATATTATAATGTAGTTATTGTTTAACATTCGTAAGTTTTAACTCGATATATTTTTTTGAGAGACTATGAATTTACTCTAAAGCATTAACGTCATATCACTTATCACCTGCCAGTGGTGTACTTGACGTCTGTTTGAAAGAGTAGATTGTTGTATTAAACAGATGGTGGATTCTTTATACAACTTGGTAAAACACTCGGATAGTTACTTGAGCCAAAACAATCGGTTAAATAGTAGAAAAACCACACTATGTACCTATCAATGCTGATGTGGTTGGGTCACAGACTATAGAGACGTTCAATATATCTTGGCATCGCGTTATAGAACGAAAAAAATCTTATGTGATATAATAAAGGAGAATACAAATGTTGGATTTGTAGAAATTTCGAATCGGAGTCGCAGAGTTGGAGTTATTCATCTCTGACTACGCCATTTTCGAAAAATCCAATAAAGGGATAACAGAACTAGCTGTGATGATGATTCGCACTATCGTGTATATATTAAAATTATTTGTGTTGGCGGAAAAAATTGTATTAACTCGAATGACGAACGACGTTTAATTTAATGAGAAATATTCTATGTAATTTAGACGTAATGAGTAACATCTTATGTTCAGGACCGAAGTCTAGTTTTCATATATGTGTTCATATATGTGATAGAGTTTCTGGTTCTGGTGAACTTTATCATTTGCTATAGTACAGTCAAAGAAAGTTTGGTACAAGATGGTGATTCGTTTACTCAATATATTTCATTGAGATTAAGTTTTTTATTTTATATTGGCTACAGCTAATAGTTTAAAACTGCAAATTAATGAGTATTGATTAATACACTAATAAACTGTACTAATAAGTTCTATGGCGTTTCACATAAAAAAAGGTCAGATTTTTCTACTTGATTTATACCATCTCTATCCAGTTGATAACAACTTAAACCTGATTAAAATGCTTTAGCCATATATATATATATAATTCCTCTATGCGATGCGACTCCAATACTCTTTACTATTGAGTTAATTATCGACGGTAATTAACGTTCTCTGTAGGGCACGAGTTATCGTCATAAAGCAAAACAACGTATGTTGGTAGAGCCAAAATTGAGTTTGTATAGTCAGTTTATTTGTTATTCGCATGAGAGCAGAAAGGCACGAACAAGGCGTTGTATGTAACAATCATCTAAAAACAAATTGTCTAAATGGTTGTACCGGCATTAACTCTATATGAGTGGTTTACGTACGTGACAATCTACAAAGGAGGAAGGGGCAATAGGATCAAGTTTCATTTTATAAAATTTTCGTAAAAATTTATGTATCAGTCGACAATCAGTTCAGTTTGAAGGTGAATCAGCTAGTGCTCTATGTAATCTTATCAGAACTGGATAAGACTTCCTTAAAATGTATGTTCTGATTCAGAGATGAAAATGCTGATCAACTGATTCAACTCTGAATCAGGTGTTCAGTTTGCTGACAAGTGACAATCTCAAAAATTTCAGACCTGATTTATATCTGGATCAGCTATTGAAAGCCAAAACTTCTTGTAAATTACGAAGATTTGTAAACTCTAAGAAAAGTTTAGATCAGTACGTAGTGCTTGACCAGAGACCATTGCAGGACAGGGCTGCCCTATTGTCCTGCTGCCCTGCCCTACCGGGGAGGGCGATATATCTTTTTTACTCTGTCCTGCTGCATGACAGGGCAACAAAAAAATCTTTGATTTGCTGCGAAAGATTGATTCTTAAGATTTTCAAGCTTCTTTTTAAGTAAAATTTTGAGATCTCTCGTATATGTGAAAATAAAAATGACAGCCATTAAAGTCACAGCAGAAAAGCCATTAAAATGACAGCCAATTAATAAAAAAAAGATTCCGTTACACACGAGAAATACATCCAGTATTTGTGATGAGTTTCTTGATAAAGTCTTCTAGGTTAAAGAGAAAAACTTTCTTTTGCGCTGCAGGGCGTCCTACCCAGCCAGACAGGGCAGGGCCAAAAAATATTGATGAGTAGTTTTCTGACAGGGCAGGACGGAAAAAGTTGCCCTGCAGTAGTCTCTGTACTTGACTGATAACTTTGACTATCTAAACAGGTCCTATGTACATAGTTTCGCATAATAAAATAGTCTAATTATGCATAATTGCCATTACGATCTAGATTGCATTATGCATAGGATAGGGCAGCATTTTGATAACAAAAAGTCACGGTCTACGTATAGAATGGTTTCCTTATAGATAAAAAAAGTCTTATGCATCAATAGGCATAGCAAAACTCTTCTGCATAGGACTCTTTTATACATAGGGTCGTGTGAATTATACGCATAATTTTCAAATATGCATGGTTATTTTGAAAAATTATCCAAAACTATGTGTTGACTTTTTACAAGGGTGAATCTCACAGATCTCAGCTGAAACTAAATGTAACTTGAATCGAAAATAGCCAAAAGATAGCCTATAGATTGAGAATCATTTTGATAAAAAAAGTAAAAGATCAATGCTCTCCTTACTCTAAAAACTAACAATTGCCTCGCCAGAAACAAGCTTTATGCACTGAATGTCCTACGAGACCCTTGATTTTGTTTTTCGGATATCTCTGTTAATACTCAATATTTCTCAGCAATTTTCTTATCCTTGTTTTCTCCCGTGATGTGAAGCGTACGCCAAACTTTTAGACTCAAAATATCGTGTCGTTTCTAAGAAAAATGTTTCGGGCGATTTTTCCAATTCGATTTGTCTCATGGGATTAACATGTTAAATCTTCATGAAAAATACACTAAATTTAGCTTTATTGTATACCATTCGATAGAATTCGACGAGACAATTATAGCCATGCGTGTTTGAGGGGCCTCTTATGTAGTCATAGGTATTCTGGGGCCGAAGAATACTGAACGATAGATTATCTCACGAGTTTGTATATAAAAGGAACTATAACTAGCAGTAAAATGTATTGAATTACACATCTTTATAGAGACCTCTTGGTTGGTGTATTAAAAAAAAGTTTTAAAGGTCATTTGATGTCGTTTTTATCGCTATGTGCTCGGGGATTATTATGCTTTTCGTAGCGGCAACTCAATGACAGTAGGAAAAATCAGTTTTTATCGTTTCTTGGACTGTTAGAATTCACTGAAATAGTCAAAAATGTTCACACAGAAGTTCAATTTTCTACGTTGTTTTTCTAGAAATGATACAACAGTAGCATAAGCCGCTCACGTACAGGGCCCTCTTATAAGAGATAACTGTGCTTCCTGATACTATTTTTTTTTACAGAGTCGAAGGACGACATTGAATAGAAAGAGCTTTTCATTTATGAAATTAAAGTAGTCAAAAATATTTTCTCCTCCGTTTTAAATCCACCAACTCGCGTTTATTTACTTGTGTTGTTAACACTGACTCATCAATTTTTTTATTAAACAAACGACCTGCTAATCTTGTGACCGTATTTCATTCGTTAACATACCATCTGCTATCGTAAGCTACGCTGCTGTAGTCAAACTTACTTATATTTAACCTTTATAGATTGATAAACGTATTTTCCCGAGAGTTAACACATGAATTTTAATATGCTCTTCCTAGGCAAGATTTGATGGTAATCTTCCTCTAAAAAGTACTACTGAGCTTCTCGCTAATGGTGATGTTGTTTGTCTGCTACGACGGTTGATCACAAACTAACCTTAGACTGTGCTACAAATAAAAAAAACACATCAAAGTACATAAATACCTTGAAGCATTTTTTTAAATTGTCTGAAAATTTTAGATGAAAAGGATTTTATTTAGGCCCAATTATAGCAATATATTAAATAATGATGGAAAAACAAATATCAAAAGTAGCTATCGATCGTGAAAAGACTTTAATTATTTACTTGGTGATAGTAAACACATGAAATTTATATCGTAGACAGATGATAGTCCGTAGTTACATTTTCGTATAAAAAAACTGTTCGTTCACACCATAGGTCAGAAATTATTTGCATTTTGATAAGAGAAAGTAGCGATGTGTTATTTTCGAAACTATTTATCCAAATCACTTGAAATTTATACGCTGATTTAGCTGACCATGTAGACTTATTTACATAACTGGAGAAAATCGATTAGGTACTTGTGAAATACAAGGTGAGAAATACGTTTGTCTACTATTACAGTGTTCTGTTTAAGACAGTAAGATACAAGTTTGAAATCTATAAGCGAAGAAGGCTTTCGCAGTTAAATGATGATGACTTATACTCAAAATTCTTGGTGACTTCATCTGTTAGTGGCTGTGGTAACGCTGAAAATGGAGCAGTTAAACATCTCTCTTTGAGCCTTTGTCGTAGTTCTAAGAACCAAATCCCTATTTCCGGTGTAATCGTATTTCTCTCTCTTTTTCTCTTTTGGTATCTAAAATCAAGAGTTTATACCAATCGTTTATACCTATTCTTTTATTTCGAACTGTTCAATAATGACTCGATCATATACCTTTAAACGAGTGCATTATCAGGCCTTTCTCATGATCATAATAGAGTAAAATTCTTTCTCTTCTTTCTATGTTTTTTTAACTTCCTTCTTGTGCATAGAAAACAAAACAAAAATGTCCTTTTATTTTGTCCGAAATGAACGTAACTGGGTTTCATTGTTTATTGCTTTTTAGTATTTTTGGAATAGTAAACACACATTGTAATAAAAACATTTGGGCCAGCCTCTGTTCTTTTTTTGTTCTTTTTGATCAAAATTAATGTGTTGATCATGAGAATAGCTTTTTACAAATTGAAGTGTAAATAAATTTATGTTTCATATATGCCTTCGTATGTATGCGTTCTTTTCTGTTTCTTTCAATAAATTCAAACAGATTAAAGTGTTAATGGATTATATGTTTGACTGTACATACTTTCTCTCTACAAGGTAACGCATTAGCTATCTGATATAACACGAGATGGCATCCTATCCACCCGGATATTACTTTTATCCCGGATATGATGCAACGCAAGAAAAAGAAGCGAAAGAATCCACTCCTTCACGAACAGATCGAAAACCAGTGACAACACCCAAAACACCAAAGAAACATGTTAAAACATCAAATCCACTTTCAGCCAGTGGGGTTCTCGGTGGAACAGGAATATCGCACATTGGTGGCGGATCGAAGAAGAAGAAAGACGTGACAACAACAATAAAGCATCATAATGCGGCAAATTTATCGAAGAGTGTTGATATCGCTACTGATCACGGTCTAGCGGATAAAGACATTTTACGATCGGTTAGAGTCGATCAACGATCAAATCTACTACGTAATCCAGTTGAAAAAAATATGCCAAGAGTAACCGTTGACAGCTCCTTATTCAAAGACCTCATCGAAGCGAATAAACCTCAAGTTGAAGAGATAGAAGAACAAGAGCAAGAAGAGTTTGAACAGACAGAGGATCAATTGGACGTCGACAATGATAACGATACTGCGAAAATCAAAGCTAAAACAAAACAAGATAAACAAACGAAGAAAGCAGATGAAGTTCCACTTGATCCAAGCATGTACCCGGTTTATTTACCTAATGGGGAAATCTATCAACCGCCACAAACGATCGCCAGCAGACAGTCAAAATCTAAGAAAGATATTGATGATTATTGGAAAAAGGAAATACTTATTGATAATAATACTGGAGAAGTTGCAATTGAAGTAGGTGTGTTTAGCTTTAAGCTGTAATATAATACATTAGCAAGGAACTGTTTTTTAAAAGTGTTCACTCTTATTTTTCATTTAGCCTATTGACTATGATGACGATACGTATGATGGCCCGTTTGGCATGGCTCGTCGTGGATCATATATCTATTACAGCGTTTTGGTTATATTAGCAATGTTAGCGGTTGCAATGTTGATTTTATCTAGTATTTTTTATGGGGCAGGTATAATTTTCATTCTCTTAAAAATGTGTTCTCTCTAGAATGTTTAATTGGACTCTCGATATGAGATATCAATGCAAAAATCTTTTGTCTGTGATTTATCATGACTCAGAAAATTTTTGGATACGATTCATTTTGAAACATATAATATCAAGATCACACTAAACTCCTGTCCTTTAACTCATCATCTGTATTTTCCAAGGTTATCCTGATACAACTTCGAATCCGGCAAAACTTGCTGGTATTGGTATATGTATATTTGTATTTGTTCTTAGTATTTTACTTATTCTCATCGGTGTTTGGCATCAAAAGCGTATGAAAGAAAAACCGAGACCACCACCAAGAACTATCATGAAACATCGTGAATCAATTGTTGCTCCACCATATTCATCGAATACCTATGAACCCGCACTACCCCCGATTGGTGGACCCTCTTATCAAGAGTATGGTGTTATACCAGCCCCTCAGCAACAATACATACCCCCATCGTCGTATCAAGTGGACTATTTTGGACAACCGATGACGAACGAAGATTTGTTACAACAGAATGGTTTTGCGGCCACTGCTTATGAACCTGTTTTGTGGACATCGAGTGTCGATTATCATCCAGTACAACAGACCACAGAATGGCCATCGCAACGACGAACGGAACAACGGTTTGATAATCTATTTCCAAACTCAGTTGTAACTGAAGAACCATTACCCGTGCTAAAAAAGGCACCAGAAACAAGTGAAACGGTATGTTTTAGAATCTCTTCAATTGTATATTTCAAGCACAATGGAGTATTCCTGTGCATATTGATTTCGTACAAAAAATTTTCGAAAAAAAGTGATTTACTCCAGTTCTGTTCTGTTGTTATTGTAGATGAGAATGTTGGCTAGACACAGACCCTATTCTCCCATAAGACGTTCTCAAAGTCAAGCTACTCCTTCGACAAATAATCGAGTAAAACCGACCGATAGCCATCATCGAGAAAGACGACATAAGGCACAAGATTTACAAGAGGATTTTAGTATGATATCAAATGATAATCATTCATATCGAAATCATCATCATCGTCATCATGGCCACCATCATCATTCTGAACATCCAAGGCATCACACACACACTCATCATCACCATCGCCACTGGAGACGATCGTCACCTTCAATAGTTTCCTATAACAGCGAAACTAAACTCATCGATCCGCCACGAATAATCAGTACACAAACATCGGCAAAACCTCCGCCGTCCAGAACAGTTGTAGTTAAAGATGCTGGAACAGGCACAATGTTAGAAACAAAAATAATGAAAGATTCTGGCGTGACAGCGGACTTTGAAGATGTGCAAAGTAAGTTATTTATAACTTATATTACAGACTATCTTCATGTAAATAATTTTAAGTAGGATAAAGCTGAGTAAAAATAAAAAATCTAAAATTTTGCTTCGATCGTTGTACTAAAGAAATCTAATATACATCTTAACGACCGTTTTTCGTCATTGCACTACTCAAGAAAGCGATTCCTGTAAAGTTCCTATTATTAATATGACATTAATGAACTACAATGCTTTGTTTCTTTCCACAATCATGTGTTCTCTTGTTTTCAGATGTTAAACCAGATCAATCACTTGAAAATTTACCGGTATTTCGACGAACAATTATTGTTGAACCTTATCCTGCTCAGCCTACTGCTCAAATCCTTGTTAAACCTCGAACAGATATGATCGGTAAAATTCGTTTATCTAAAAATTCGAAACAATCAACAATGCATATTGTCAATAGTGTAGACGCTGATCAAAATGAGGCGGTTGTTTGGTCAACAGATTCCTTGCCTAATCAGAATCAAGAAACACCAAAATTAAAGAAAAAGAAGAGAAAAAGTATTACGAACACGACAGCGAATAATGAAAAGCCATCATTACAATCGAATTCAATTCCGAAATTTAAAAGTACAATGAAACCAAAACCATCGGCAAAAAAACGAATTAAAAATGCATTTTATTAAAAATATTTTAATGTGTTTGATAGCCGAAAGCAAAGTACTCATACAATTTTCAATATTTATTTATTTAGTATAAACCGAAACAGAATCTTTCTTTGATGTAATGGACAACTGGTTCATTTGTGCGTACTGTGTGACATAATTGCGTGAATTTAGGCGAACAGATTTCACTATAAAGTTAGTAACCTATCAAAAGGTCAGCCATAAAATTTTGATTAAGAAAATGCCCTTGAAAAAATATTTGAACATTCGTATGGGTGCCAGAATAGGGTCGACATTATTAATTTTTGTTAAAATCCTTATGAGTACCAGATGCTTCTTATTGTTTCGAAATGTTCCACTAAGTGATGCATTAAGATGACACGTGTACAAAATATACATATATGTATATACGTATGAGGTAGTACCTATCAAATATTTCGTAAAAGCATGAAAACACAATAAAGGAAACAATAACTTTCTAATAAGTTCTTTCATCATAGTCGCTGTTCTTGTTGTTAGGAAATAAAATTATTGAAAATGGTTGGAAATATAGATGCTGCAGGATTGCCAAATGTCTCCCCATGCGAAGGACAGTCCCTCACTTGAAGATTTGTACTCATAAAAATCCGTCACTCTGAGTGTCCCTTAGTCGAAAAATTTCTCTACAATGACGGACATATGAGAGATACCAGTGACGTCCCTCCTCTTAGATTAATATGTGCCACATTAGAATTGGTACAGTTGGCAACCCTGAGATGTTAGGAAGATGTTTTTTCAAATTTGTTTACTGCGATATTTTGGAAATGTCTTTTTTTTCTTTCTGGATTATAGCCAGATGGTACGTTTTGATCTCCTGACTGAATAGAATGACAACGTTCTAAGAAATGATCGTATCTTTTTGGATTTACTATACTCTTTCTCATATAAGATAACAATCAGCAGCTCTTCATAACAGTCGGATTATTTTCTATGCAATAGGTTTGGTTGAACAATGGTACCGTTTGGACCATCGTATTTTATAAATAATATTGGGAATTCCCAAACTTCAAAATAAATAAAATTTTAAAACTGAGTTTAACATGTTTCTACCTAGAATCTTAGTCTTAGTACCTAGTATCTTAGTCAATTTGGGAACCATGCGAATTTTCAAAAATGTTTCTATCGGCGAGTTACAAAATTTTTCAAGTTTTTTATCTTGATAACTTTTCTCTTAATTGTTAACTTCTCGTTGGTTAGATTCAAATACTATTAAAAGATCAATTAGTAAGCTTTGATGTAGCAATAAAGCCTTTTCCAGGAGGTGGTTTTTCATTAGCAACATTGTATAATAATATTGGACGTATTCATCATGAAATTTGTGACTATTCAGTAGCAATTAATTACTATGAGAAAGCTCTTGAAGTTTTACTGATGGCAAAAATCCTTTGTTCTGCTGAAATATCAGTAATTCATGATAACATAGGAGCAGCCAAGTATAGTAAAGGAGAACGGTATTCTGAGGCATTAAAATATCTTATATTAGCTAAGTTGAAGATATCTGTGTGTGAGATTCAGTCATCTGTTCCACGGATCTTTTAAAGGCATATATTGTTATGATTTTAAAATAACTGCACAATGCGAAAGAAGAAAAAAAATATTATTCCGTCGTTGTCAAAGATATTCTGTTTTAAAGGGGATACCAATAATTTATTCTATTCACTGATCTAGCTTCTTTTCCTTTAGGCATGAGCAATACAGTTGAGTTCTTACGTTTCTCTTGCTTTTTACATATACCAAGCAGTTTATCTGAACGCATATTTGACGTGTATGAAATTAAGCTAATTCCATGTTTGTATCTGATACACTTTCGAAAACTGAAATTTACTAAATTTCATTGGTTTTATTGAACTCACTTAACGCACAGTATCCGGATATGATAATGAAGTGAAATAATGTGTTTTCTTCAAATTTATCATTTGTAAAATTATCCCAGATATTGCCAATAAATGCTTAAAAAGTATATTTAGCAATAAGACTTATGAACATTCTCGCTTAGAAATAATACCAGATGTCGAGTATTCATTGGTAGCGTTATTTCATACTTTATCGGCATTACCTCTTCCAGAATCGACAGCATGCATATTATTACAACATACTGGCATAATCGGCACCAGAGCTGCATATGATCTGATGGTAACGTTACCACTATTTAGCACTATTAAAGTGCTATGTGCAAAATATTTGCAATGTCATAATTTTGTGCTTCATGATTGAGTGCAATGTTTTAATGAACCTGTTTTCACAACGTTTTCTGTTAGAACATATCTAGACGTCCTAATAATGTAACAGATATAGTGCATCCAGCAACTGACAGAAAGGATACATTATCGTTACAAATCGATGACCTGATTCATGAAAATCGTTCACTATATTTACAAAAACATGCATTGTCATCAAATGCTCCTACTTATATTTCTTCAAATCTTTTGTGGTATTTAAGTGATGTGATGGTGATGCTTCTTCTATTGCTATTCATTTCTCTGATGAATGCATGTATACAATTTCGAGTTATACATAAATAACTGACATACGATCGATTCCATTCATTAAAAGTCGTTAAAAATGTTTATATAATGTGTATATATGAGATGATAATGATATGATGTAGGTAATCGGCTATGACGAACCAGAAAATGACTATGAGCGATCTCTAGGACTAATCCTATTGGTCGAATTTATTTCTCACTTTATTAAATGGAAATGATATAGTACAGTGAATCGGAAAACGTGAGAGAGGTCTTTAGGAACATTTCTATTTGTTTAGTGAGTTTGAGTCGTTAAATGTATGAAAACATGAGTGCCAAGAATCTCGTTTGTTCCTTGAAATAGCTTTACTTTCTTCAGAAAGCTTTTGCCGATACTCGGCGGCAGTATTTTTAATGATTAGTGGAATAATTCCGGATAGCCTCTCTAATTTTCACAGTATTTTGAGCGTATCTGAAGCATTTTTACTCGGGAAAAAACGACACTTCACAGATGGACCCTAGAGAACGTCCAGTTTTCCTGATTAGACGACTGGTCAGCAAACTGTAAGTAAAAAAGTCTTTGTCGTGTTTTCTTGGTCAGGATTTGTGTATTTTCTGATCAGTAAAAGAAATCAAGAATAGGACCTGCTTTTTGGATAGTCATCAGCATTTAACTATAGAGTCACATGGGGTAATTCTGATAATCGCCTAAAACTTTTCAGATATTTTGAGCATAATTAAGTCATCTTTCACCGGAGAAAATTAGTATTATGCAGGTAGATAGAGCTGACTCTTAGCTATCTACTGATGTAAAAATTTTCCTAAAATTCGTTATCATTAATTAGTTCTAATCAATTTCCAGTGAACAGGTTTAGAATTATTATTATTTCCCCCATTAATACAGAATAAAGTTTGAGAAGTTGATATTGCTGGTAACTTGGCTTTATAACTCTGTTTGGCTCAAAAGTGTAGCTTTTTCGTCAGCATGTCAGCGTCATATACAATGTAAAACAGATGCTGATTAATTCAAATGAAGATTGATTTCAAAAAGATGCGCTAGCTCTATAAAAACTAAAAAACATTATAACCCTTACACTTCATTACTTTTTTGCTCACTATTACTTTTTTTTGCAAACTTTATGCCTCGTACATACGTTAAGAAAGGCCAAGGATCTCGTTATTCTGAAGAAGATTTTCATTCTGCACTAAAGGAAATTTCAAATGAAATTAACATTCATTCTATTGCTAAAAAGTATAACATACTGTATTCTACGCTATATGTTCACCATTTTTCACAAGTTGCTCATCGTGGAGCTGGACGTTCTACTCATTTTACAGACATGGAAGAAACCTATTTAGTTAGTGCAGCAACAATTTTACAGGTAAGTAGTTCGATGTATATATTTTCTTTTTGAAATCAATCTTCGTTTGAATTAATCAGCATCTGTTTTACATTGTATATGACGCTGACATTATTTTTCGACAAACTACTTGATTGAATTTTGAAGCTATTGACGAAAAAGCTACACTTTTGAGCCAAACAGAGTTATAAAGCCAAGTTACCAGCAATATCAACTTCTCAAACTTTATTCTGTATTAGCAATACGTTAACAAATTAGAATACAATGTTAATTCTTCTAAGTTTATTCGAGATTCTATAGATTTGAGGTTCATGTTAACTTAAACTTGAATCATCGCACATACGACCAATTCTTTCCTAAGTGAAATAGTTAACGTTAGATATGATGTTTTTAAATTATTTTTCTGTATTATTTTTCATCCCTTAGAGAAGCACTACATCTTGAATGAGTTTCTAAGCCAAATTAATTCGCGCTAACCACTTTACTTTTCCAATTTAATCAGAGTACAACTTTCTTCAGTAAAAATCGCGGCGTTGTAATCATCAAAATTTTCATAGCGATATGGTAGATTAGTTGGTTACAACGTCGCGTATTTCTAATCTCAATTTTGAGTGCACTACTGTCCATTTCAATGAACGGTGGACTTTAGTGCGACGCAAATATCTTTTTAACGGAAAATGCTAGAGACCCGCAGTTTTCGCCATTCGATAGGCAAGATGTGGGGCAACAAACAGGCGAAAAAATAAAAACTTTTCAAAAATGTTTACCGAGTTATAATAACCCGGAAAAGTTAGCGTTAAAAAACGAGTTTTCCCAAAAAAATTTTTGTTTACTTTTTTCGCTGGGTTTGTAGATCTCGACGAGCTCTTTCGAACGGCTCAGCAGCATCAAGAAGAAACCGACGATGATCAGCCGTCACCTTACTCGATCCGAAACAAGCCGTAAAGGTGATCCGCTTCTACCAGCTCTTCCGTCAGTGCGTAAACGTCCACATTCGGCTGTTTCGTCCGCTACGACTGCATCCGACACAGTATCGACAGTGCCAGTTCCATTTACACCGAAAAAGAAGGGTGAGTTAAATTTCTGCTTGTTACGCGTTACACGAACTTTTTTTTGCCCTTAGGCGGTCGAGAAAGCATTCACTTATCCGAGTACGAAATGGATACAATTCGCCTGTTTGTTGCCCCACATCTTGCCTATCGAATGGCGAAAACCGTGGGTCTCTAGCATTTTCCGTTAAAAAGATATTTGCGTCGCACTAAAGTCCACCGTTCATTGAAATGGACAGTAGCCAGCGAGTTCGATTCTCGTTAGGCACATATTCTTTTCTTCTTATTTTTTCAGCTAGCTTAGAGTACTCCAAGCACTCGGTTAATCTAGTTGATAACCTCCGTCTTATCAAATATTTTTCGTCTTTGGAACTAGCTTAACCGGTCGGTTAACTGATCGATTAACCTACATGTCAACCTCCCGTTCCTACTCGATTATGATAACCTACTGCTCGGTTCACTACCAGGTTGGAGCTAGCGACCTAGGTAAAAAGGTACATTTAAATAGACCCATTAAGTGAATAACCGCCCGGTTACGTCTGCGCTACTCAAAAAACAAAAATTCTGTAGGTGTTGATCAAATAAGTGTTAGATTTCTAAAACTGTGTGCTGACATTCTTGCACCACAATTGCATCATATTTTTTCTATTTCCTTAAAGCTAGGGGTTTTTCCTCATCTTTGGAAACAGGCAATAATTCGACCTATTCATAAAAAGGAAAGTAAATTTTTTGTTAAAAATTATCGGCCCATTTCGCTTATTTCTAACGTGTGTAAAGTTTTCGAAAAAATTGT
>CAJNOQ010002167.1:0-25859 GCA_905250885.1 Didymodactylos carnosus | reverse complement strand
AACGGGAATATGTTACCAAAATAATACTAGCCTGTTAGATGAAGGAAAAAGATGAGCCGCGATCTTGTGTCAAACAATGTCAAACTCACTGCTAATGAGCCTGAAGCATAAGCATCGGTCTTTCGGGACCATGACTCAAGATTAATTTGATACTCGTCATTTCTCCTTTTTCTGCAACTCATCTTAAACAATATCATCTTCGAATAGATTATTTGTCCTAACTTATGATGTAAGTTATTGAACTCATATTGAATCATGTTTTAGTCTTTTGCGAAAATCTATTTAAATGCATGTTATTTTTATTGGAGCGAAAAAGATATTTAACTTAATACTTTGCAAGAAACTAAAATCAGATTCATTGAGATTGTAATGAATTTAAATAGATTTTTCGTACGAAAAGTTACGCAAAATGAGTTTAAATGAATGTTTTGAAAATCGGAAAAGTAGTTTGAACACAAGTCTAAAGATTTGAAAAGCGGAAAAGATGTATTTAGGTACCTTTATTTTAAAAATGAATTTAAATGAATTTAGACTGTTAGTTTTTGTGAAAACCAAGCGTTGAACTGGTCTCTTTTAGAAAAAAAACGATATACCATGAATACCTACATGATAATTTAAAGAAAAGAAAAGAATGAAACTCTACCAACTGGAAACTCTGAATCGCGTTATCAAAGTTTCATAATAGGTATTACGTGGCGCAAAAAGAAGTATAGGGTTGGTATTTTCAAATCTTCTCCGCGTTCCTCCATTGATCACTATATTTCATCGAGAGATTCGTTATCAAATCTACAAACCTATATGTGCTATGATTCAAGACTGATTTTAGGTATACGGGAAAAATAAAATCTTGTATGAATAAAAAACATAGCTAGCGTTTTTGAAGCGCTTCGGATAAACATCAGATGTAGCTCGCTGACTGTTATTCAATTCTTTCTCCTTGCACCAACTACTTGGTGATTAGTGAGTCTGGACGGAATATACGTCTATATTTGCTGTAGCAGAAGCCATTCTCGAAAGTTTCATCCTTCCAAAAATGGTGAAGAAAACGTTTAATTATTGATTTTTTTGTCTACTTGGCCATGTATTAGCCGTAGTCATGTATTCGATAGTCCCGTTTTCTAATCTCCCTTTAAACTTCAGAGTTGTGTTCAAATTAGTTGTCAGATTTCCAAAACATTCATTTAAACTCATTTTGCGTAACTTTTCATACGAAAAATCTATTTAAATTCATTTCTATCTCAATGAATCTGATTTTAGTTTCTTGCAAAGTGTTAATTTAAATTTCGTTTTCCTTCAAATAAAAATAACATGCATTTAAATAGATTTTCGCAAAAGACTAAAACATGATTCAATATGAGTTCAATAAGTTGCATCATAAGTTAGGAAAAATAATCTATTCGAAGATGATATTGTTTTTAAGATGAGTTGCAGAAAAAGGAGAAATGACGAGTATCAAATTAATCTCGAGTCATGGTCCCGAAAGACCGATGCTTATGCTTCAGGCTCATTAGCAGTGAGTTTGACATTGTTTGACACAAGATCGCGGCTCGTCTTTTCCTTTCATCTACCAGGCTATTATTATTTTGGTAATATATTCCCGTTGAGCAATTACACCTTTATAAGTAGTGACAGATGACTAATTTACAAAGGACAGAAGTAAAGCAACTTACACGTTTGCAGTCTACTGTGCGCAGCAACTGCAGGGAAGACGATAAAAGTAAGACAGAACGATGTGATAGGCATATGGAGACACGCAGAAACACATAGCTGCTCAAAGCAATAACTAAAAGCTGCAATAACTAAAACTTCCATTAATGAAAAGCACAGCAAATATTGCTGACTTTTATCTTTATACCAAAAGCCCTTATGATGATCCAAAGTAAAGTTAAGATAGCGGTTAGAAGATAAGAAAAACCGATATACGATGAATACTTGCATGATAATTTTAAGAAAAGAATAAAACTCTACGAAACACAGGTCAGTATTTCAAGTGACAGATTAGAAGGCCGCTGACGGCCTAGTGCAGGCAGATGATTTTTAATAAAGAAGCCAGTAGAAGAATTTTAAAGTATTTTACAGAAGTATTTTAAAGGCAAGTGTTGAAACAATAACTAAACATCAAATATTATCTGAAAATTTATTGACAAGTGATAATGTCATGAAAAAATCTCAAAAATTTAATGGTTTTATTAATATTAATAATCGAACAGAAAATTTACTATTTAAAGATTGGTTTGAATATTTTCGTTTATTTGCTGATGCATTTATTACAATGCTTGTGGCTATTGACGAATCAGATAATGAAAATGTTTATCATCTCCAAGAATCATATCATGCGAAATTAGCAACATATCGTAAATTAACTAATGAAACGAACGATATAGGCTTAACGTCATGTACAAATAATTTATTCCTTGAAAGTAAATTGCTTTGTAAATTATATTTTAGAATTTTTTGAAATGAGTTCGAATTATATTTCAGAAAATATAAAAATCTCTTCACCAAAATTGAGTCAGGAGTGGGTACCATCGATTCGTTTAGATTTTATGCCGGATATTATACAACCATTTTTAAAACGGCTCTTAGAAATAAAACGAAATGATTTATATGATCTAATGTTAACTGGTACTGTTTATCTTGTACCAAAAAGTAAGAATTGTAATTTTGAATTTCGTTATTTATTTTCATCTATGGAATATTTATTAGCTAAACAACGAAATCATAATTAAAATATTTTATATTTTTTATTAAAATCTTTATATTACAGAAATATTCGATGAATAAAATATCAAAATAAATATATTTCATCCTATTTGTTGAAAACATGTTTTCTTTGATATTGTGAACAAAAATCAATTGATTATTTTATAGACGAGAATTTAAAATTTGCACTATTGGAAGTATTGAAAAATTTTATGGATTGTATGAACAAATGAACATGTTATCATTACTTTGTTAATAGTGAAAATTTGTTATTAAATATGCCTGATGAACTATTAGATCGATGTTCTAGTAAAATTAGTGATATATATGAAAATATTGATAAATATTTGCAAAATTTAATTGAAGTAAAGATGAATATGTTTCATCGACAAAAATTATCAAAACGTTTAATAGAGAGTGAACTTGGAGAACAATTTTGTTGTTTATTTGAAAAATATTTTGTGATAAATTACGAATCAAATGAAGATTTCGAGACATACGTGTACAAATTTTATAATCAATTCTTTTTATATGATCACGAAATATTATTTGTAAAGAAATTAGTATTTGAATTAATAACAACTGATAAATATTTAGACGAAAAGGATAAGAGTACTTAAAATAATAAATTTAAAATTAAAATGATTACTTTTTTTTTTGATAAAAGTCTTTTTTTTTCTATTTAGATCATCATGTGTATGAAAAACAATCAGACATTTCTACGTTCATGCAAGCTCTATCAATGTTAGATTGTACAATGTTATTTCTCGAAACAATTATAGAATACAGTGCAAATAAAGATCTTGAAGAAACAAGACAAGAACATGAACAATTACTTGAAATTTTTGCGTGTATGTATATTAATTTTGTTATTCAGAAATTTTTTGCTATAGTCATATTAGTATTACTTTTAATGTAAGTAAACTAGATAAAACAATCCAGTAGGGATCGTCATGTTTCTTTCCCTTAAGTTCAATCACGATTCCTTTCTACTTACTCACTCTCATTTTGGATGCTACCTTTGATGTTTTTTCGTCTTAAAAAACCAAGTAGGAACAAGTCTAGAGGACACCTGTCATTTTAGTGTGCAGTTTGATATATGTTCGAAAAGAACGAGAATAAGAAAATTGTAAAGACAACAGAAACGAGTTCCAGTTGTATATAGAGCCCTTACTTTTAGCTGATTTTTGTATCTGAAAATGATCACTGAACTATTCTCGCATTCAAAAAGTCGGTGCATGTGGCTACTTTTCGAATAACTCGAGAACAAAAAGATTTGAGTCAATTTGAACTGAAAATGGTCGAATTATAAAACTGACAATCTGCGACGGTCAAAGGCTAAAAATCAAATTTTCAGAATATTTTACTTTTTGACCTTATTTTCGTTTTCATACGGATACAAATGTTGCTACGATAACCAGCACGGTTGTTAACCTATGTTCCACGGATTTTTGAGATTCCCAGATGTGCCTGCACTGAGGAGCTTTTAGATCTACAAAATCGGATTTTAAACTTTCAAAAACCGTATTTTGAATTTCCTAACCAAGAAAATTTCCAAAAAAAATCTTTCGAACATATGGTTTTGAAAAGAATTAAATTGTTTACATATTTATTTTTGAGTTTTCTCGATAAATAAGATTTGTGCATGCTTGTACAGTTTTTGATCTTTCATCGTGCACTAGAAAGGTTTTTGTTGCACAGATCGATCAGAAATACCTCAATAAACAATGCCTATGAAAATCAAATTTTTCTAAGCGTGTTTTATATCACAGTTTTACTGCAAAAAAAACGTAAAATAGCGTCACGACAAACGCTAACGGCGCCACGGCCGACTTTTGCATTTTCAAAGCCAAAAATAAGAACTCAAAGGCAAAACTGAAACAATGAGAAGCAATAGCATTTCAGGGTCTTACTTTGTAACGGCGTCATGCATCTGTAAAACGTTTTCAAAAGCCTTAGACCTTCATTTTTTTTACTGAAAGTAGAGTATTATGAGTTGGGTCGAATGCCGTTTGAGCGAGGTTTCTAGCTCTATTGACTTCCGAGATACTTGCATTTTATTGTGTCAAAAACGTAACGGCGTCACACTTGTACAACCTCTGAGATAGGTGTGTGCTTGGAAAACGTCTGTATCTACAGAACGTTGAACGATGCGTCTCTCGCTTGACTCCCATTTGGTAGACTAATCGATGCAATACCTATCCATAAAATAGTGTATGGAGCTACCCAGTGGTTTTCCAAAGATTTGCTGTAAAACCGGTCTTGGGGTTCTTTCCAGTTCAGTTTCTGCTTCCGGAAAGATGTTCTAGGGCCTTGGCGATGCGCTAGTGGAGAACTCTGGTCTCTATCTCTTTTTTTCTGGAGTTATTAAAAAATTGTCACACGCACCGACTTTTCGGATGGATAATAGATTGGATGTTTCTTCACTCTTTTATAGAAAAGGAGAGTTTGTTGTTAAATTGAAAGATTTGAAAATGGAACATCTGGACTAGGTGCCATTTGAATCTCCTAATCATATGAGAAAATGATGTTTTACGATTATGACTAAATGCCTTACGTGGGAACCTTGTCAAGTGTCAGACGCTGTTTGAGCTCATATTCTGTTAATGATAGAGCATATTGATGTAATAACAAGTCCAAAAGAATTCAGGATTATGCCGCTTCTTGCCCGAGTAATGGCTGGGTTAGTGCAATAATCAAGCGAACTGAAGAGCTGAACCTCAAAGCAGTTACAGTGTTAAGTACAGCTTATAAACTCTAAGAACTTCAGACTTTAGTCTTTTTTTCTTCATTGAATTGAAAAAAAGTTCTTTTTCCTATCAAAACTGTTTTCGCATTCGTAACGTCATTATAAAATAATAAAAAAAGAAAAAGTCGTTTACTATCTCCGAAAGGGACATGAGCCAGAAGCCTTTTGGGCGTGTTGTTACACAACTATGTCCTATGGACCAACAGAATATGAGCTCAAACAACACTGGACGCTTGGCGAAGCTCTCACACTAGAGTTTTCAGGCCTTCTCTGTAAGGACTCCTTGAAATGTCTGGAAATTCTTAGCCCATTAGCCTTTAATTCTAAAAATGATTTCAGTCAATTGGTCAAATCCTGTTTTATGAAGTTCTAGTCTTTCGTTGTGATAGAACAACTCTAGCTAATTCGGTGCACTTCAGCTGCATTCGATATTTGCACAATGGAGTTGTCTATTCTAATATAGAGCAGACTAGAAACCTTAACTAACGTTATAATCATAATTATTAAGATGTTATAATCACTTCGAGAAAACATGACAGATAAAGCTTTTGGCTTTGTTAAAGACGGACTACTAATTTTCGCTCAGGAAATTTGGGTAGGATCTCAGCATTATTGTATCAGTATATATATCATCGTAACTGACCATGGAAAACAAAAGAAAGAATTATTGATAAAAATTTTACTATAAAAGCACCTATATGTTCGACAATATGTTCGTTTCCATTCAAATCTAAAACGAAATTAGAAATGAATGAAAGTTAAATTGTCAGAATGTTAAATAAAAGTGATGTTGAAACAATAAAAAGTTTAAACATTAAGAGGCCCCATGATTACTAATGCAATAACTTTCATATTTTTAACACGGGCGCTGTTGGATGGTGTTAATAGTTGCTTTACTTGAACTTCCATTTTGTTCTTTATATATGATAAGCGCTATCGACGTCTTGTAACCAAATTTTGAATTTTCAAGACCAGAACATTCATAGAATCAGTTTTTGTTATTCAAGGGCCATTACACGTAAATCGTGACCTATTACAGTGGAGTAATGTTCAATCAATATTCTCAAAACTTTTCCAAACTAAATGGTTTTTATAGATCAAACATTTTGATGAATTTTGACAAAAGACGCAAGTCAAAAAGTTCTACCGTTGCTAAGATATTGAAACTTTATGAAAAAGCTCCGAAAAATGTGAATTCTACCATCTTGGAAATTTGCCAACTTTCAGCGCTTGTAACTGAGTAATGAATGACAGATTACTTAACCTTGAAAATTTTATCATAAATAGTAACATCTGTTCCAAAAATCGCTGCGCAAAATGTTCGTTCATTGTTTGTCCACTTCAAAGAAAGCAATGGGCATCAAAATTAGATAACTAGAATCCAAATTTTATGCTCTTTCAAAGCATGTGCTTATAATTTATTTCTGACTTAAGGTTGCTTTACTGTGGGCGAATGTTTGAAAGAGCCCAAAAATGATGTCTGTGCAGAATTCGATTTGGTCTATTTTTGTATTGTAATGGAAATTCGCCAAACTCAAAACATGAAATATTTTATCGTATGCCAGTTTGTAGAGCTAAGTTTGCTCTACAAAATATCTCATCTACTCTTCTTTTCACATATGGCAAAAAAGGCTCGAAATTTCTTGCATGTAAAATACAGACTTTGAAAAATCGATTTTTTGACAAACTGTTGTTTTATGTGGGCTGTAAGTCTGAGGAAAACATTTATAACTTTTGATTCTTTTGAGCTCTAGTCTATTGCAATACCTGTAGTTCTGTTTAACATTTTACTATTCGCTTTGACCAAATCCCAAATTTATGAACATCGAAATCCAAAAAACAGGTTACGACAATGATT
This sequence comes from Didymodactylos carnosus, assembly GCA_905250885.1. Classification (NCBI taxonomy): domain Eukaryota; kingdom Metazoa; phylum Rotifera; class Eurotatoria; order Philodinida; family Philodinidae; genus Didymodactylos; species Didymodactylos carnosus. The sequence continues at coordinate 18,549 of CAJNOQ010002167.1, read as the reverse complement.
GATTCAGTAAAATATCTGTTTAGTAGAATCAGGCATTATTAAATAACTAATATCATGTTTATCTCACGCTAGATATGGATATGATACAGCTGGTCCCAAGCACCGAGTATTTTTATGCATGGATACCTCCTGTAAACGTGCTGAACAAGGATTAAAACCCTCCTTTGAGTCCACTTCGGAAAGCTGACGTCTTCCTGGCTATAAACAATGTATTTTGAAGACTAAAGTATGGCACTCGAAGAGTCTTTTCTTTATTTAATTAAAGAACAAAATAGTTGCTTTACCTTTAGTTATTCCCTACGAATCCGGAGATTCTAGTAAGAATTCCGTTTATAGTTCTGCGAGAATTATAGTACTACAATTTGGTCTTTAATTAAATAAAGAAAAGTTATCATAGTTATTTTTTTTCTTAACATTACTAATATTTTCTTTCTATTCTTGAAAAGGTCAGCATACTGATATGCTTTTTTTGTAATCACGTTGCTGCTAAACACCAATCATTTCTCCTTATTTCTTTCTCTTTTCATTCGATAGATAAATAATCCCTAATAAGTATCTTTCTCTATCATCAAGCAACAAAATAGTTGCTTTACCTTTCGTTATTCCCTACGAATCGAGAGATTCTGGTTAGAATTCCGTTTCTAGTTCTACAAGAATCCTAGTACTAGATCTGAATGTGTTGAGTTCTGTCAGTCCTGCAATTTTTATACAACTGTAGAAGCTGATACTGCGGGAAAATGTGGATTGCTTTAAAAACCAGTATCTACTCATTTTTCCATTCGTCATTACACTTGCGAAGTAAATTTATGCAATTTACTAACATGGAATCTGTGTATAAAACGAAATCATTTTCATAGAAAATATCTGATTTTACTAGAGACCTAACGAAAATGGAGATATCTCTATTCGCATGTGCACTATATTCGACGACAAATGCGTCAGATGTCTTTATTTATTCTTTTCTCTTTTTCTTTCTTCGGTCATGCGAAAACAAGAAAAAATTGTCTTTTTCTGATCGCACGTTGAAATGTAGACTACACAGATACCCAAAAAAACTCGGTCTGCAAAAATCTTTGCAGAATCTGTAAAGATTCTGCAATCTGCAGTTTTTCTGCAATGCAGATGTGCCAAGATTTAGCCAAAGATCTGATGCAGATCTGCAATAAAATCTTTACAGTTTCTTTGCAGTTTCTCTGCAGATTCTTTGCAGAAAAACTGCAGTTTTTTGCAGTTTTTTCAGCGTGCTGTGGGACTGTGGGATATACATTTATTTCATATATTTCAAATGTTTTGACACAAATATACAAACAAAAAAAAGCTGTAAAAATCTGCAGTTTCTCTGCAAAAAACCTGCAAAGGAACTGCAAAGAAACTGTAAAGATTTTTTTGCAGATCTGCATCAGATCTTTGGTCAAATCTTGGCACATCTGCAATGCAGATCTGCTTCAAATCTGCAGAATCCCTTTGCAGAATCTGCAAAGTTACTGCAAAGATTTTTCCAGATTTATGTTGCAGAAAAATCACCTGGGTAGCTTCGTGCAAGAATTGGTTTTTTGTTTTGATCGTTTAAGTTTTAGAATGATATGATGAGAATTTATATTCTCGATTTCGTTTTGGATTAAGATTAAAGCCTTAACGAACACTAAGGATTTGACTAAAAATCGTATATCTACGAGATGATAACTCAGCAGGAGGAATTACGCGGAATTTGCAGATAAAAATAGGCTGAAACTTATAGGATATAACTTATAGGATTATAGGAGCATATAGGGTATAGGATTTTAGAAAAAATCCTTTCTCGCCAAAATGAAACATTTCTCCTATTTGTCCGATGTTTGATGAAAGGGAAGAAGGCTTTCATATGAGAAAAATGACAACATTGCCTTTCTGTAACTTTTCTCTGAACACAGTTGAGAATATATACATCGAATATTGCCGAAATAATTTGATCGTCAAAAGTGCTTACCTATAATCTTTATTTATAATGATTACTCTAAGGTATACAGAGGAAAGATAGATTCATTGTTAGAAGTCTTTATGGTTCACTCTAGATCTCCTTCCTTTTACGAGAAGTTCTAAAACAAACCTTCTCGGCAACAACGAACAAAGACGAGAAATGTTTAGTTTTATATAAAAGGATCTTTTCACGAACTTACTTACATTACAATAAACAAAGTTGCATGTGGAATTGACTGAAAAAGTTCGAAGTATCAAATAATAGTAAAACAGGCTTACCGACAGTTCGCTATAACCGATGTAAGTGTCATATTTGTAGTGTTTCAGATCATCTTCGTATCACATGTCGGGTCCACATAATTCGATCGATCCCATACGGGAAAGATTAGAAGAAAGAGACGAACAGTGCTTGCAAGGGGAAGATTCATCGCTGCAAGATTGTATATCTAGAGAAAAACAAGCAGTGGAAGAAAAAGCCCGATCCAGTGGTGGTACCAATCATTCTGATGCTCAACAGAAAATTATTGGAATAAATCAAGCGCCGAAGTATAACACAATATATCAATCTATTAATAACTTGGAACCAGTAAGTGAGGCTTTAAAACGTTTAGGTATTACTGTGCAGTCAAATCAGCTATTGTTTGTCAACTTATTCATGTGTGATGACGTGCTTCCCTATTCTATGAGGGTATAAATATCTATGTGTTTATATGCGTAAGAAAGCGTTAAACTCTGATAGTTGAGTAAGGCGCTAAGAATGAATCTAGGAACTGAAAGTTTATTGTGCAATTGCAAAAGGCTTTTTTATTGTCAAGCGTTATGAGCAATAAACCAGATTCATCTTCAAGAACATATCTTAAGCAATATGAAATGTGATGCTAATATTACACAGAAGTGCACGCTACTGATACATTCGGCTGTCCTGGGCTGATATGAGTGAAGTAAGCGCAAACTATTTGCTGAAATCGAATGAGATGTATATAACTAGTATCTGTGAAAAGAGAATGCTTAAAACTACATATTTTGCAAGCACTTTTTCCATTTCATCATCTGTTTTTGAATTACTGTTTAATCAAAACAGATAAATATCTGCGGTTCTCGATAGAAGGGAGATGAAATTTGAAAATGTAAATTTCTGGCATGTTCCACTAAGTAGATTTGACGAAGGTGATGAACCATCACCTCATCCAGAAGTAAAAATCACCGAGTCTTGTAGTTTTTTCTCTTACTATTTGGTTTCTAGTGTGGTTACAAAGCGTATAACCAGGACAGTATGGATGAAAAATATCTTTGTCCGATTTGCAAACTGATTCTGCGATCATCGGTTCAACTAAGTAATTGTGGTCATCGATTATGTAAAGAAAGCATTGTTTTGGAGGCTGAGTAAGTGAAACAAGAATGTATCTTTCATTAATTTCTTATTCAATTGCATTAAACATCATAAGTATTGTTTGTATTGTCTGATTTTAGAACAACATGTCCCGTATGCTATGAGAAGACATCAAATAATAAGGTATGCCGTTAACTAGAAGCCAGCCGCGTCCTCAAGATTAATCAAATCTTATAGGCAACTAGACTTTTTTTCGGTTCTCCCTCAGTGACTTTAGGAAGATTCTTTTGCTCTATGTCTCTTCTGTTTTTCTTTCTGTAGTTAGGATTTACGTCATGTACCCATTTCTGTTAAGTCTCGAGCACATGCAGAATGCATCTCTATTTTAGACGTGCTTACAGAAACACTACAAAGGTAGCATAAAGCTTTAACTAACCTAAGAATGCTCAACTGGAATTTCACATTAGGTTACACATTAATTTAATTTTAAAATTCTACTTAATCATCTAGAAATTTCATCGGTAACTTTCTCTTCCATGTTCGTCATTAAAGGCCGCGGTCATTTTCTGAAGAAACCGCTTCTCTCGAAAACATCTTTTCACTCAGAATATATAATAGGACTGGTTCCCAGTTTGAATCAAGCTTGACGGGACATTGGAAGTTTTCTCTACTCATGAAGAAGTTCTGGTAATGATTTATGTATAGTATAATAACTATCGAAGAGCTCTGTTTTTGTTATACTATACTATGAAAATTGATTACAATAGTTTGATTTATATCGATTATACTGGCTACTATAGATGATGATAGTGACATATATAGTTATAATTCAACTGTTCTGTGCAATCAAAGCTGTTATTGCCCATGTCTTCAACACCGGACGAATACCGCTCGGCTACCGGCCCGTTATCAGTGGAGAATAATCGACGATAAACCGCGAGGGAAAGCAAAATTACCGCACGGTTATCGTGTGGTATTATATTTATACCGCGATCATCGATCAGTATATCGAGTGATAATACCGGCGATAAGTGGCGGCATTTTCATTATGAATACATAGAACGGGAGTTCGAAACTAATTTGGAACTTTTAGTTGTTTTATCTTTATTGAGCGCTTGCAAGCACAAAGTAGCTTCTTCGAGTAGGAAAAAATTTGGCACGAGTCAAATTTCGACGAGTCTGAGATCTAAAAAGGAAATAATCGAAAAAAAATTTTATCTTAAAAAGAAATCAATTTTTTTGATTTTTCGGTGTTGCTTATATGTATTGTCTACTCATAAACAAAACGATGAATATACTAATTGGTTTACCCCTCGGTATTTAATCATACTACGATATGGAAAATAATCGTCGGTAAACTGCACGATACATCAGGTGCTTCGGTAAAGCGTCAGTATTTCATTGAACGGACGGTATTTTAAAAAACAAAGCACAACTTGTGTGACTTTGTGTCATATACCATGCGATGGGTATCGAAGAGATCTGAGGCACGCTATGAAGAAGATCTTTATTCCCTATGAGTACAGAAAAATTCAAATACTAATCTATTCGTTTTTACGCTGTGTTAAAGTTAGTTTCAGCTAATTCTTCAACCGTGAGCTTGATCGAACAGGGAACCAGTTCTTTATAGATCAATTATATATGCCGAGGAAAAAACATTTATTCAAAAGAGGACTGATTTCTTCGGAAAAGGATCCTCGTCCTTTTTTTTTTTAATTCCCACGGATTCTTGATTCTTTTCGTTTTATTGACGAATGGTAATAAGATACTTTTACTTGTATCACAGCAGAAAAGTGAGCGAAAGTAAGGTTCTTTGACATATTACTCAATTAGACGTTCTTTTCTTCAAGGAAAATAAGAAACGAAAAGTTAAAAAATGCAGAGAATGGAATGAGAGTATACAGAAGGAATAACGGTCGTATTGCAAAAGCATCAACACTAAGCTTTCATTTACTATCCTCAACTGCACAGTTCATATCCTCTGATGTAAGATTTCTCTATCGCAGATAGTATGAAATAATAATTTTCAAAGAGATGAACCATGGTCTACCCTCAGCACCGTGGTGGATTTGTCGCTTCTAGAAATGTCTTCGACTTTACAACTTAAAATATTTATATTGTTCCGTTTAGATAATGCTTGATAAAGGATTTGTGAGGGAACTGATGATGTTAATCGTTATCTGTAAAGAGAAGGATAAAGGATGTGATTGGACTGGTGTATTAAAAGACTATCAAGTATGCGAAAAAGGTGTAACATCGTTATTAAATTTTGTATCTCTTTTATATTTCGATTCAGAATCATCTCAATAATGTTCATATAACAATCCATAACTGTAAACATTGTAATGAAAAATTTTTAAGTAAATATGAACTGGATGACCATCAAAAAGGCTCATGTACACAACTAATGATATTATGTCAGTTAGCCGTACATGGTTGTTCAAAACAAAGAGTAAGTAGAAATAAACACCGTATAGTCTGACTGAAAACTTAATTAACTCAGGTATGTGAACAGGTATGCGATTTTGTCTGCAAAGTAAGCAAGCATCGTTCAGTTGCATACGCATACGCATGGTTTTGAATTTGACAAAGTGCTTGTTCGCTTATTTAGTTTCGCCTATCTGGCCTTCGTGAACACTATTTGACTGAACTACATCAAAGATGTTTACTGTCGTATCTTGAAGGTAACAGCAAACTACTTCAATCACATTTTAATGGAAGTGATAGAACTATCACAAATAGTACTTCTGATCTGTTTAATCTACCATCATTAATGTCAACTGTCACTAGTTTCGCTACGACAAATTCAACCATAAACTATTTTTACACTCAACTTCAACAACATTATGAGACATTGACATCTATAATGCGAAATAATCAAACATTAAGCGAGGATTCAATTCGTTTGAAAACTGAATCATTACATCACCACAATTTATTACAAGCATGTCAAAACGAAATAAATTTAATTAGACAATCAAAAGCTGAAATACAATCATATATTGCGGATATTGGACCTAATTATCAAATAGTTCAACGTGAATTAGCAACCTTACAGCAAAAAGTAGAAGATTTAGAATCAACCAGCTACGATGGAACTATTATATGGAAAATTTCTAATGTTTCAGAGAAAATGGCTTATGCTCAATCGGAACGACAAACATCTATTTATTCACCGCCATTCTACTCGTCTCCAACTGGTTACAAAATGCGTATTCGTCTTTATTTACACGGAGATGGAAATGCTCGTGGAACACATATGTCTCTCTTTTTTCTTCTCATGCACGGTCCATTTGATGCAATATTAAAATGGCCATTTGAATTTAAAGTGACATTTTGTCTCTACGATCAATCTGGACAACAACGACACATTATTGATTCTTTCAAACCCGACATAAAATCAAACAGTTTTCAAAGACCTAGAAGTGAAATGAATATTGCATCAGGAATACCGAAATTTTTTCCATTACCGACGATTTTACATGATGATAAGTATATCAAAGGTGATACTATGTACATTAAATGTTTAATTGATTTTGGGAATTTATCTGAAATAATTCTTTCATATGCGATAAGTTTAAATCCTGCATTACCTCAACATGTTCGGCGTGACATGATACACGCAGAGATTGACCGACAACGACAACTTCAGCCACAATTTCGTAACGAAACTGTATATTACTCATGTTTTGATAACATGTTACTAACTTCGCGAGATGCAGTGAATGATGAGAAACATCAGCAAACTGAAGACCCGAAACTTCAACATCTTTTATGTATATCAGATGCAGTAGTGTTTTCACTGCATCCCAATGATACAACAAGCGGGGAAAACTCTGACAACGATGAGGAAATGTAAATAAAACAGAAGATGCACTATAAACATTTGTTATGCTTGACATATCTATTTGAAGTCTCAAACACTATCATTTTAATCCATTTTATTTACTGACATACTCAGTAGTCTGACATACGCAGGTCGTTTTCATATATTTTTTGTACTGACATTATTTTTTGTATTCGACATGGGCTTTCAGGTCACAAGATACGACTTGCCCCAATTCAATGCCTTGTAACCATAAACCCAAGGACGAAAAAGCGTTTTAGAATGGGCCATTCCAGGCCATTCCGTACCATTCCAAAATGGTCAAAAAAGTTTGGAATGGTATGGAATGGTACGCAATCGCCCATTCCAGCCCATTCCGCCTTTTCCCCCTTGTATAAACCCCATAAAGTTTGATTCTTTCAGTTTTTTGGTTACTTTTTTAGCTTTCTTAGAATGATATATAATATATTATACCATTCTTTATTTGAATAGCATTATACTATAGAAAATATTTGTGATTGTAATCCTAAACGATAAATGGTAGACTAATTCGTACTACTATCGGTTCCAAAATATAACGCAGACGGTTGCTTTTTGAGTAACTGTTGATAGGAATGAGATACAGACCTGTGGTTTCGTTGTTCGATAGCCAAGACTTGAGCGGAACTTCTTACAAGCGGAAACAATTTCTGAAAAAATTGCAAAGACCTGGTTACCAGAGGATCTTTGGAAAACGAGCTCCATCCTCAGAAAACTAACATACAATGTTAGCAATTTTTTGCATGCGTAGGTAGTCCTCTACAAAATAATGCAACTCCTAGCTCTTCAGCTATCATCGTTTGGATAGAGCTCGCTTTCCCCGAGCACGTGTCTATCTCCGAGCAGACATCTCCAGGAATCTCGAAATGCCATGGAATATAGGTAATCGACTACGCTGAGCATAGTGGCAGCATTTGTTTTTGTGTAGAAATGAAAAAACTTCGTCGGAGGCTTTTTTTATGAAAAACCGATTTTTCCCTGTTACTAGCTAAAATTAATATCCTTATATCTTGATCAAATCTCATGTTGACTCAAGGAAATTTTCAGGAAAAACTTAAAAGGTGCCATATATCGTTGATCGCGCTGAAAAATTGGTCCAGCAGAACACTAATACTGTGAGGTTTTTCAGAAGGTTTCTGAAAAATCTTAAACTAATGCCCTGAAATGCAGCTGAAATTCGGACTACTTACGCATGCAAAAAAATTCCTAACAATCACTGAACTAACTGATACATACGTTCCATCGACAGTTATTTGGCGGTATACGCGAGAGTGTTGTATATTTAAATTACTTAACAAGGCACCTCGCGTTCGGAATATCAATATACTTTTTGCATTTCGTTGTCTAATTGCTGATATACTCAATCAGCTCAAAGGAACACAAAAAAAGTCTCTCAACAGAAAATTTCAAATGTATTGTGGTCAAGCAAAAGGAAAAGATGAGCTAAAAACATTATTAGCCAGTATTAGAGAATTTATTTCAATGAATTCATTTTTATCGACAAGTAAAAATCGAGACGTAGCAATTTCATTTGCTAAATCTGGAGAAGAATCTCCAGCGATTCTATTTGAAATTGATATTGATACATGTCAGTTGACAAAACCGTTTGCTGATATAACCAACATGAGTTATTTTCAGACTAAAGAAGAAGTACTTTTTATGCTTATATCATATTTCGAATAAAAAATGTTTTCTACGACTAAAGAAAAAAATATATGTATAACCCAACTCGAACTCTTCAGTAATTTTGGAGAAAGGGGAACGTGAGGGGGACTGTTTTTTCTACAAAGGAGAACACATGTTATTTGGCGTGCGATGTCATTGAGAAAATTAAAAGCACGTGAATATAATCTTTTATTCTAGTTTTTGTAATATTATTATGCCAAAATATATAATTTAAGACAAATATCTTTTGTTACACTAAAAACAATAAACGATCAATTTAAACGTAATTTTTTACTTCTATGTACATATTTTTCATTTCCACGAATACTCTTGAGAAGTTCTTTGTTACTTAAACTCAAAGAATGAAAATTAGTACACGTTAAGTTTGTATTCATTCTAATTCTCAATTCTGCGTTCAGTGCTTTTTCTTATGTGAAATCTCTAAGGGGGAAACAGTTGATTTTTCGATTTAAACGATTTCTGAGACATTTTGCCATAACATCAACCCATAGTGCCAAAAGTGACATTTAGAAAAAAATATATAGGTCAAAAAATTTCACTTGACAGCTTTTCTTGCTGGGCTGGTAGAGTGTCTTAAGTCTAAAATCAATAAAAATCATTGAAAGTTGGCGAAAATCAACGAAAACTGGAAAATCAGCTGTTTTCATCTTGGCGATTCCACATAAGAAAATTACTAAACACTCAAGGTCTGTTGAGCTGGAAGCGGAACACAAGAGTGAAAAATCCGTTGAAGACGGTCAAAAGAAAATATCCTTGAAAAGGGGGACAAATCTTTAAATGGAGGACATCTGGCAACCCTGATTGCGGATGATAAAGAAGAACTTGAAAAAGCATTGTTTTATCATAACAATGCACTTAATATCAGGCTCAAATCGTGTCCTAATAACGATTTGGATATTGGAAATAGTTTTGGTGCTGCTTACTATAAAAATTAGAACATAAAGATTTAGATTTTTACAACAAAGCATTTGATCTATTGTCAAAAATATCTGGATATTTTCGTTTGAATATTGCAGTCTGTTACAATAATATTGGTAACGTACACGTAAAAACGTCTGTAAACTCCATCTAAACCAAAAGATGTTCGAATATCTGTAACGTTTTGGGGTCTTGGCCATTTGTTTACTGCTTCAATTTTTTGTTGGTCGACGCTGATCCCGTCTTTGGATAAAATGTAAACAAGGAATTCTATTTGTTCACAATAAAACTGACACTTTGGTAATTTTCCATACAGTTTGTTTTCACGTAGGATATCCAAAACAACTCTTAAATTTTGATGATGTTCTTCCTTGTTTTTACTAAATATTAGGATATCATCCATCAAGAAAAACAATTACGAATGTGTCCAGATGTTTATAGAACACGGTGTTCATCAACTTCATGATGTTGGTGGTGCATTGCATAAGCCAAAAGGCATTATCTGACTATAATGAGTGTTGAAGGCCGTTTTCTCGATATCGTCCTCTTTTATTCTTATCTGATGATAAGCGCTTGTCAAATCAATGTGTGAAAAGACTTTTGCACCTCCAAGTCGATCCAACAACTCATCAATACGCGGCAATGGATAGGTATTTTCGATCTTCAGTTTTTTGAGAGCTCTGTAATCTACGCACATGCGCAACGATTCATCTTTTTTCTTTGCAATGAGGACTGGTAGTTGAATGAAGCCTTTATCTATCAGTACTGCAGGTTGTCGTTTCAATTGATCCTGTTGTTTCTTCTTTGTAGCTCACCCTGGGACAGCTTCACTGCTACTGTTGACGATGGTGACGTTTCGTCTTCTCATGGCCATGTTTTTTCGCTCTCTGATTTTATGACAGCAATTAACATTTTTCTGTTAAATTTTCGTCTTATGCGCAAAAAATTACTCTGTTCACGTTTTACAAACTATTTATAATCAAAGGTAAATTTAGAAGGCCTGTGATCAGGTTATTTCTAGAAGAAAGAATATTTCGTTTCTCTCCTCTCTTCTACCTAGAAATTATTCACTTTGTAACATAGACACTTATTTTCACCTACGGCCAATAGTTCACGTAGAAAGCAATATATTTCTTCTACAAAGTTATTGTATTAGAAACAAAAATGATATTACGTTTAATATTTTTGGTACTTGTTTTGGTTTCAATAACAATCATAGATGTCCATGCGCAAGGTAAGTACAACTAAAGTATATAATTTCCCATTCTGTTTTTCATATAATAATACTGTTTGTTGTAATATATTAAATATCCTAGTAACGATAATAACAATTGTATTAAAAATAAAAGATCAATGATTTTTGTTATCTTGCCATACAAACTTGAAGTCTGCTTTCTAAGTGCATGATGTATTCTCATGACTGATTTTTTCTCATTTCTCTTTGGTCACACACAGACGACGATCAGCGGTGTTGTGTTCATGAGAAATATAGTACTTGTGGTACAGTACTAAAGATCATACTGACTCCCTAACTGCACGACATAACCACACGTCGTATCTTCAAAATCATTGATTCGCAGTGTCAATGTGGTTGTAGCTCTCGTAGTCTCAGATTCACGTCCGTCAGCCACACTAATTGTGACTTTCGATCGATCGGATCAGTTTCAATGCCATTTTGCTTGACAAATTCTTCGGATATGAATTCATATGTTGCACCGCAATCTAAGAGCACAAGTGCCTTGGTCTCATTGATTTTACTGTCACATCTAATCAAGTTCGCATCTTCACATTCTAATTTGTTCAACATTTTCATCATTTGATCTTCTCAAAATCCCTCTTTCTCTTCTGACATCGTTGGTATTAGTGTTAAATCACCGTTTCGTGATCTCCGATTTGTTAGCATCAGTTATTGTTAATGCATTCAACATTCCGTTCGAACTTATCGATGATTTGTTTTCAACGTAATATAGTGGTGGTCGAAAGGTGATGGTTTTCCTGCTGATAGATTAGCAGATAAAATCCGCGACATGTCTAACGAAGACCGTTTTATGAGTGTTGTTGTTTCTCTGAACAGTTAGCTGCTCGATGACCTGTTCCCTACAATAAAAGCATAACCCAAAGCGACGACATTCTTCTCTAAACAAATCTTTTGCTTGTACGCTATTTACTATTACATCGTTTGATGATCGGTTGTTTTGCCATTGAAGTGCTGATGGATTTTGACATAACCGTCTCTTGGATACACTTGTTGATGAATAATGGGCAACGTCATACGTAACTACGTTTTTGATGGCTCCTTGCAATAACTGCGGTGCCCTATAACCGACTTCAGCTTTTATGTGGCCATGTAATCCGACAATAAAGTACATCACCTTGTCTGTCTCATCCATTGAATCTATTTGACCCATAACTGTTCGACATTCGTAAACGTATCCTTGAACGCATGCTGTTTGTTTTAGTATTCGAAGCTGCCGACGTAAGAGCTGCTATCGATGTGGTGGTTCAAACGCACTTTTAATCCTATCCTTAAATTCTTTCTAGTTCAAAATTGTGTGCTTCATTTGATCATCAATCTCCTTCTTCTCGTTGTGATACGATTGTAGTGCTGCGTCTCGTAACGATGTCGCAGCATAAAATAACTGATAGTCGTTGGTAATTTTGTTTGCTCGATAAACTTCTTCTACCTGAAACTGTCAGGTGGCCACATTTTCTCCTTCTTTCAGAATACAATGGCGGTGGTATCTGGAACGATCGATGACGTGTGTTTGTTAGATGTTGCTGTTCGTTCTGATTGTCTTGTATTCCTTTGACTATTCACACTAGAGCCTGTAACAGTTCTTCAAAATCTTCGGACGACTCCATTAAGTTAAACATAATGCTTTGTTCTGGTGAGAACTATGTCGCTGCTACCACTTGTTAGTATCAGATAATAATCGTGTTTATTAATTAATAAAAACATACCAAAATATATCGAGAAGCCGAGAATTAATAGAATCGAGAAATCGTGTTCAAGAAACCAAGATCAAAGTTAAATCTCTTCAAACTCGTTCTCAATTTCTCAGGACTTTCGGGTTCGTTCGTAATTTAGATTTTCTAATCTAACACTTACCTTTAAAACGGTTGCTGCATCGACTAAATAAGTTTCTTTCAAATCAATAAACTATATTGATCATCCAGCTCCTCTGCGAGATGTTTCTGAAGAATGATGAAGAGGCATCTTAGGATACGGAATGTTGTATTTTTTCTGAGACGTATTTCGGATCCTGCAGACGCTTCTTGAAGAGCAACTTGGAGATGAGCTTTGGAATACTGTTGGCCGTGACCTGTCTTAATATATGAGTAAATTACAAGTTTATTGTACAATCACATTATTTGCTTATTTTTACGGTCATTCGCGGTCCAGTGGACGGATTTCAAGAAAAAGGTTTTCTTATTCTCTTCCTTACACCTTGCCTCACTACTACAAAAGATTTTGAGACGATATCTCGTCAGCTTACTGAACTACGGCGGTCAAAAGTCGAAAAAATCCATTGTTTTGATGACTCGTCGATAGCAAAATGGTTTGTTCTAAGAAAAGAAAGAACAGAAATGAAAAAAAATAGCATGTTTTGTAGGGCGTGCAATTCCCTATCGAATCATATGATTCACTTTTGTTTTTACTTACTTTTTTCTGGTCACATATCTCAAAAATAATTTTACGCACACTTTTCTGATTTTCTGTAGACGGACATTGTCATCCTTTTTTCTAAGGCTATTTACTGTAACGACTAAAGTGACGGTTCACATTTTCGCCTAGTAATGTGAAAATTTAGGTTTTGATTTTTTCAAAAATAAAAATATATCGAATGGTGTATAATATGTTCCCATTTGTATAAGTTTCGGTTCACATTTTCGAAAACCTTTCTCCGTGAGAAAGGGGAAAAGTTCGATATTAAATATTTTAGCCACTGCGCACATGGTAGTTGGGAAATTTTCACCACGCGCCCAGTAAATGATGAGGAACAAGATGCACAACTTAGATTTTTTCTAAGCTTACTTTCGTTTGTTTTTATGAATTGTACAATAAACTTGCAATTCACTCATATTTTCGATATTTTTATAAGAGATATTTTTCTGTATTTATGTTTTTCTTCTCTCAATTTGCGTTAAAAACTGATTAGTGTCTTTTCTTCTATTGTTAACAATCAAATTTGTCTTGTTTTGTAAAATACGTATATAAATTCTCCAAACAGAGGGAAAAAATTACTTTTATACCTTAGAATTGATGCTGATCAAAGTTGATCGTTATTTTGATATAAAGAAATGCTGAACTATATTTCTACAGTATCAGACTGTTGAACAAAGTATTGAACTATCTATTGTGCTCGAAACATAACATAACGACTGATTATATTCACAGTTTGCTATTAGGCGTTAAAGCGTTTGTTGCATCATAAAGAACATAGTCGAGCACACTTGAATAATTTAGCTTTTCCTCGATACCATTGCTAATTAAGCGTCTAACTAAATTATAAGAGCAATATTAGCAAAAAAATGGCGATTGAAAGCAGCCAATTATTATTTATTATACAAATGGACAGTCAAAACATTTCTTTTCGCTTTCGTTTTTCGCATGGATTAATAGAGAACGATCTTCTGAACACGGTCTATCATTTCTCCTTCACCTTTGATTTTTTTGCTTTTTCTCCTCGTTCTTCGTGGTCTTCTTCTTCTATAACATAGCTTAAAATCTTTTGCTGTAAACAACCATGTTTTGTGTAATTTTTTAGTTCTAACAGTGTTTTTTCTCTTAACAGAAGCAAGTCAACATGTGTTCCGACACGCACAGGTGATTTTTTCTGTTTCGCTACATCCCCTCCTTTTTGTCTCTGTGACTACCATTTGAAATACGCATTCACTATTCGTACATCTCACCCCACTGATGCATGATTCGAGCTTACACGAAACGCAGCCTTCTCAGCAGCAGCATACTGTGCCAAATGGATTTTTTCAAGAGCCAACACCCGTAATCGTTCCAGTGCGTGAACCATGGCGCAAACGTAGTTGCTATCAAAAATTTTTGTCAATAATTAAAAACGAAGTCACATGGGGTGTGTTCGTTCTTCTTTGGTGTGCCATTGCACTTATCATAATTTGGGCTGCGAATACTCCTGTTAAATGGCAACAATACAAAGATCCAGTTCATGAACAAGGTCTTATAGCTATTATCGGTGGTATTTTTGCCATTGTCGCTTCAGGTATGAGTATAGTCCAAATGATTCAACATTTTGTACACAAAACTCATCGTCCATCGCAAAAACGGGTCATAAGAATTATTGCCATGGTGCCCGTATATGCAATGACATCTTGGCTTTCACTTATATTCTTTCCATCAGCTATCTATATGAATTTTGTACAGTCCTGTTTTGAAGCGTATGTCATCTATTGTTTTCTTCTTCTGCTCACAAAATATCTTGGCGGTCATCGAGGTGTTGAAGAAGTTATTATGCAAAAAGAAACGATCAAACTCACATTTCCATTCGGTTATTGTTATAAACCAGTACCACATATACGTTGGGTTTGGTATTTCAAATTTGGCTTATTACAGTACTCATGGATTAATCCATTGTGTTCAGGCATTGCTGTTGTTCTCAATTTAGCGGGCCTTTATGCAGATGGACAATGGAAATTTAATAGAGGCTATCCGTACATAACATTTATTATTAATGTAAGTCAATCACTGGCTCTCTACTGTTTGGTTACATTTTATGAAAATACAAACATGGAATTAAAACCATTTAAACCATTACCAAAATTTATTGTCATTAAACTTATTGTTTTTTTTATATTTTGGCAATCTGTACTAATGAGTGGTCTTGCCTTTCTTAAAGTATTACGAAACACGACGTGTGATTCGGCAACTAATGCGTACTGTAAGAATTCGACAGTAGGATTCACAGTTGAACAAGAAAAAATTCTATTGGAAAACATATTGATCTGTGTTGAAATGGTCTTCTTTTCGATTGCCCATCATTGGATCTTTAGCTGGAGACCGTATGCTGACGGAACATTTAAAGAACTCATGGAATCTCGCTATCGAAATATGAACAACAAAGATGATGCCGAGGTTGATGGGCCGTCGACATGGTTTTGATTTCTCTATTTCTTACTTTCGATTGTCTGTCTATCCGGTTATGTGCTAAATAAGGATGCGCCAATATCGATATTTTATTGAAGTATCGAAGTCACAATGTCGAAAATCGATACTATTAAATTCGACAATATCGGAATCGATAAGCTTGAGAACTAACAATTTGAAAGATTTATCTCTTTCCTGTACTTTCTCTCACAAATCTTTTTCTCACATTTCCTCATCGATAAAATATCGAAGATCAATATTATCGATTTCGACATTATCGAGATCAATAATACCGAAATCGATATTGTCGATATTGATGTTATCGTATTGTTGTACGCCTACTACTAACAGAAAAAAATTTTAAAGCAAAAATACAATAATGTTGTTATTTCCCAATTAAATTTAAAAATCAATATTTTTTGTGACCCATCCCAGAGACTTTTTATCACATATGAGAATTTTGGCTATGGAGATTATTAATTTTATTTAAGAAAAGATACTATGGAAAAGTTCTTACAAAATTGCGCAAATATCAAGATGCCGTTTTTTAAATTGATTCGAAAAAGGAGCTTTAGATTAAAACCAATACAGATTCAAAAGGCGACTGAAAACATACTCTTGTTTAAAATGTGCCTGCTCGTGTTCTGGTCCATACATACAATTCAAAAATCAAATAACTTTAAGAGTATTTTTTATTTGTGGCACTAGTTTACATCGTTATTTTCTGGAATTCTACTCAACACATCGAAACAACAGGCGTTTGAATTCCGAAAAAGGTCAGAGAAAATTTTCTCATCAGAAACATTTTTTATTAATCAAGACGACCGTCAATCACGTGACAAATGCTCGCTTAATGCACTAAAAATCCAAAGCTCCTTTCAATGACGCTGACGCAAGTTGAGTAAACATCTTTTTTGCATTCGGTTAATGTCTCGTGGACTTCCTATTATTTTTGACGCAGAAACAAAATTGATGCTACTATATTCAGACTAATGAATTACTTTTCTTTTGTTTTCGGTGTGAAAGGACAGCGATGTCATTTGAGTGGTTACAACAAAAGCTATTGGCGGCTTTCTCAGCTAGCGGTGCTCTTTTTTCGCTGTTTTACAAAAAATTATTGCAATAAAGCTGCAAACTAATACAAAACTGCAACTAGATAATTAAGTAGACTTAACATTTCTCTATAAAATGAAAGTGTCCGGATTCTGAACGTTGATTCGTTATGAAAATACACCTGTTGTACAAACAGCCCAAAAGATCTATTCGAGGCTATCTGAAAAGAGTGCCTAAAAGAGTGAAGACAAGCCGGCAAAAGTTGAACAAGTATATCAGTTTGTAGAAAATTGTTTGCTCTACATGATGTGATACCTTTTCAAGTCCGAAACTATTCTAATTAGTCTGTATTAATTAAAGAAAAAACAGAGAAACGATAACACTGTTATTTTACATAACAGCTGTATTTTCATAACGAAGCAGCGTTCAGAATCCGAACACTTTTCATTTTATAGAGAAATGTTTAATCTGCTTAATTATCTAGTTACAATTTTAGATTAATTTGTACCTTTACTGCAATAATTTTTTGAAAAACAGCGAGAAAGGGAGACCGTTCGTTGGATAAGCCGTTGGAAGTAAAACTCACAAAGCTTCAAGGACGATTACCTAAAAAAATGCGCGACTCAGGCATGATATGAGTATAGGTGCGTTGTTTAGAACCAAATTTGTAGCAGTCAGTGTCGCAGAGCTTTACTGACGCCATTTCATACTCTGAGAGCCAAACTTTTAAGTTTTTGTGTGCCGCTTAAAATTTACGCTCTTATTCAAAGTACAAGATCCCTGCTAAATCAAAATATTTTCCTGAGTGGGAGAGACATTTTTGGGGACAAATCCAGAGAGAGATATAATTATCGAGTATTGGTTGCAGTAGAATTTTTCCCCGTGTCCGATTTTGCTAACGCTATATTTCTCAATGACCGGTGTTTACGACGCCGTTCTCGTGTGGTGATCGTGTTTTGCGTGTACTTGGATGCAGCGTGAAAAGAAACTCGTATAGGATTCACGGAAGTACCGTCGATACAGAGAAGTCATAAAAGCATTAAAGCTAGAAAAATCATAATAGAGTAACTGTTAAGACATATTCCTACTTTGGATATTCGTTCTTCTCTGAAAAAGTAGGATATTGTGGATTAGGATTTTCGGCCAGCTCTTCTATTTCGCGCTTATTACTTAAAGCTGAATTTCTTCTTTGTTTTAATCAGAAAATGGATTTAGACATTCGTTCGATATCTTAACGCTAATCACATTTTAATCGAATTTCGAGATGACTAAAATAGCTTTTAGGATGATATTGGGCGATTCAACACTGTTTTAAGAACTGTGACTGGCTTTTATCAAACTTTCGAAACCACAGTTTGGCGTATTCCTTTTACACGCTTGTTTATCAGATATTTTTATCTTTATTTATTATAAAGATCCGCGTGGGTTTTATTGTTGTCACCTGGGGGTGGATAAGTGAGGTGAGACGCTAGATGCTTTCGTCAGCGTTACGAGAGATGGTAGCTGTGGATGAGAATGAGTGAAGAATGAGAGAAATGTAAGTATATGGAAAAAGAGAAGAGCGACTATTTTTCTGTTAGTCTCTCAGAATATTCAAAGTCTGACGCCTAATTTTGACAGTTT
>CAJNOQ010002166.1:0-25860 GCA_905250885.1 Didymodactylos carnosus | reverse complement strand
ATTACAAAAGATTTATTCATAAGATTATACACAATTTGAAGTCAAATTTGTTCTTGTCAATCACAGATGGAAATGATCTAACCAACAACAATTCAGAAATGTGCATCGATCGACCAATTCTACTATTATCAATAACGATTCTTGTGTTCTATATTTGTAGTATAAAAGAAATACTACAACCATATATAATCAAAAGAACGTCGTATTGATGAAGAATCGAACAGAGAATATTGAAAAGAAGAAAAACTATAAATAATCTCTAAAAAGAGTTGTTCGACCTGGTGTACAGTGAAGATAATATCGCGACATCAGTATTTCAGTAAAATACAGATACTGATACATACCTACTTAATAAAATACTTCACACGTTAACACACTAGTAGAATTTTTGATACATGCAGCATACCAGCCTGTTTCTAAACGTATAAATCTACACAAAAATTGTCATTTAATGAACCATTGCACACTCCTAATTGCACTGTACATTAACGAGTTTTAATCCAAGAAAATATTCTTTTTTGCAGAGAAACAAAGAAAAGTGGAGAATAGATGCAATAACTTCTTACATGAAAAATAGTATCGCCCAAGGTATATATATATATATATATATAGAAAATAGGACTGGAAATAATAGGCTAAAAAAGAAATTAGCTCTCTCAGAGCCTATGTGTATAAATAAAGATGTAAGTCATATACGAGAAGAAAAATGATTTCAGAAGAGAAAAGAAGAATAAAAACATTTTGGGTATATGATTCCATACAACTGTGAATAGTAACTCAATATTCTGCTCTCTGATATATCACATTATCACAACATGTTTGGCTAAAAGAAATGGTAAAAATGATCAATTAACCTATGTCAAGGACAGATAGTATACTTACTCTTTACATGAATGAAATTATGACTAAAACTGTATCGTTCCCTTCTCATAACTGGTTAGAGTTATTCCAAAATACTATGGAATGATATATATGGATATCGTTTATCTTAGTCAGATAAAAAATAACTATATTAAATAACTGATATTGATCGATTTTGAATACATTTAATTTGTATTTATTTCGATCAACGACTATAGCATCTTATTGATATAAGCTTTATTCTGTCAGAATACAAGTGGAAAAATATTCCATTATAGTATTCTAAACTAAAAGTATCAAAAAACACAAAATTAATTTTGTACGAATAAAGATTCGAATACATGAACTTATCTTTGCAGAAACTACAAAACCAAATTCACTGTTCTGATGGCATCTTATTGTAACCTTCTATTTGATTAGAGAAACATGACTGAGTTTTACAAACTGATTCTTAAGCAACAAGAATTTTAACGACAATATAAACAACTGTCTGCAACCATTTTGTGAACAGAACAGACAAGGCTATTGCTAGTATCCAAAAATAAAAATTTTGACGTTTATTTTCCA
The DNA here is from genome assembly GCA_905250885.1 of Didymodactylos carnosus. Classification (NCBI taxonomy): domain Eukaryota; kingdom Metazoa; phylum Rotifera; class Eurotatoria; order Philodinida; family Philodinidae; genus Didymodactylos; species Didymodactylos carnosus. The sequence continues at coordinate 24,432 of CAJNOQ010002166.1, read as the reverse complement.
AAGTTAAGACATCAATTAAAAACAGCTATAACAGAAAAAACATTTCGTTCTCAGCTTATATTCTGTCAATTTAATAATGAAAAATTAAAACCATTTAAAGAAACTGTTTCCAATATTAAAACTTGTATATTACCATTTGTTGGATCATAAACATTTACCATTTTACAGTATATTCGCTGGTTTCAATAATCTTCATTTATATCCGTTGTATGAAAAAGATTCGGCGAGTGTCAGTGAGTAGGTAGCTCATATTGACTATAAACGGTTGCCGGCTGTACATGGTTCTTTCATAGACGTGATGTTCGATGAATATGCAATAGTTGTTCGTATGAAAATAGATGTTACTCATTATGAACTTCAACGTGAATATGATAAGTTTTTCCGGTAAATTTACTTATATATCTAAATATGATCTTATGTCAAACTATATGTGGAAAGCGAAATATTATTATTGTGGTTCGAAATGAATAATATACTCAATGAAAGAAAGCGGTTTGAACATTCGATGAGTACGATAATCGTTTATGAATTATCTAAAGTCTATTTTAGAATGAGAATATGCTATTAAAAAAGGTATTAAATATTGCGTGGATTATATCAAGTTGAAGTTTTCACAATAAATTTAACGTTTATCTACACTCACAGACTTTTAAATCTAATCTAGCAGTTCGTGTATTTCTTACTAAGAGAGAAAAATAAAAGATTTACAAAATGAAAATCAACTCATTTCAAGGTCTACATTGTTGTAGTTCACATGTTTATATTCTGACGATCAATAATCTCTACAGAATGGAACATTAATAATCACAGGGTGAACATATTATAATTGCCGGAACGACCGAATAATACGAATTCAAGTATTTATGGTATTTTAGGTTTTTATGTTATTTATGGTTTAGATATTTACGGTTCCGACGTTTTTCCAAGCATGTGGCTTCCAGAGTTAAAGAGACCAGTATTTCTGAGGAGAACAGTAGTGAAACGAAAGCTGATTTCATAGAAAAGCTGCTGGACAGGGGGGAGGCTGCAGTGGATGGTGAGAGTGAGTAAATTGCAACATTCCATAGTTTACTAATATTTGAGGATGATATAATCGAATGGAAGGAAACTTTTTATGAAAAGTAGTATGGAAAGTATAGAAGAATTTAAAGGCGGATGATTGACAAATGCTGGTCACGAGGTAGATCCACCAATTGTCCAATCGCTTTTGAGATGAAACCTGGTGGGTGATAGGTAATTGACCATGCTGATTCCAAATATCGATATGAGACTGGCAGGTAGATCACCAGAGATCCGTTTTTCAAAAACTCTAAAGAATAACCAAAATCTTTCTTGATAAGGTCTGATTGTAGTCGGCACATTTGCGATTAAAATGAGCCATCTCCCAGTTCTGCACAATGTTTCTTTCGCAAAGTTATAGAGTTTACAGGAAAAGCCCTAAACGCTCATTGTCAGCTCAAAGGTACAGACATAAGGAAAACATTAATTTAGGGCTTTTCTTGTAACTCTATAACTTTGCAAAGAAACGTCATGTAGAGCTGGAGATGCCTCGTTTTAATCAGAAATGTGCGGGTTACAATTATGTCAAGATTTTGGTTACTTTTTACAGTTTCTAAAAAACTGGTTATCCAGAAAACGGGTCCCTGGAGGACTTCTAACATCATGTAGTCGGAGTGGATGACTGGCGAGAAATATCGTTTACTTTATCAGATAGTATTGTTAATCAAAAAAGAAATGGATGCAACTGCAAAAGGCCATAAACATCATAATTAACATAAACACGATAAATAACATAAATACCAGAAATACCAGAAATAACACAAAAAAATATATAGTAATGTTTTTTATATCATGCAGAAGCGTTGTAAAGTAAGGTTATGCGTATGTCATGAAATCTTGAAACAATCGTGATATTGACGGTGCTTTAACAAATTGTGGTTTGGACCAAAAAAGGAATTGCCACAACTGCATCTTTTCCACGACATCAACTTATCAATCTTATTTTCTGCAATACCAGCACAAATCCTTTTGGAAAAATGCAAGTATCACCAAAGAAAAGCCACTTATGGAAGCCGTCAAAATTTGCATCGTTAAATATTTTCACCGGTAATATATGATTGAAAACAAAATTGAGAACAGTATTATTCAATATGCCTGAGAAAAAGAATATGGAACTATCGTATAACAGAATGAAGATGTATGTATATTCTTTTCTGTACTATACTTGATCTGCTGTTTTTTTTCTTTCTATGGGAGAGATATAAAGTAAGAAATGGAGAAAAGACGTTTTATCAAAAAGAAAGATTCCCTTTACCATGAATGTAGTGTGTATTCTGACAACTTCCCAGATTAAAAATTTATCAAATTAGACGGTACCCTTCCTCAGCTTTTCTGGCAGTTTGTAGCACATAACTTGTACTCTATACCATGCTATTTTTTAGAAAAAGGTACCGTTTACTTTTTGAGTTATAAGGCTGCCCATATCACAGCTGAACGTATGAAAAAGTAGGTGTCCGCGTCAATATAAAGCCAAATGATCGACGAAATCATTAATTCTTTTGGATAAGTTGAAAAACGCTAGCGTTAAAGGAATTTTTGTGGTTTAAATCTTATCTTTCAAATCGTACACACCAAGTGAGAGTGAACAACACGTTGTCAGACCCAATTATTGTCATTTCTTGTCATGTTATTGTTTATTGTCATGTTCATTTACGATATATGGAAGTTTGACGGAAGCTGCGGTAAGGTATTTTCATACATGGGAACGCACGCGTGGAAATTCATGGTATTTATTGCAAACATGAATAGCAAATTCACACTGTTGTTTACAAGCAATATGGTATAACCAGAATGTGCTGAATTTATAATTCCAGATACGTGTGTTCGAATCTCAATCCAGTCAAACAATTATAATTGTATGTATGTGAGTGGTAAGTGATGTTCAAGACGACACAACGCATGGGTGACGCCTTGAAGCTCTGTATACATCTTCTGTAGAGGATGCTGGAAACGAAAAATAATTTTTTCTAAACTGACTGTTAACTGCCATAAACGGTCACGGCGCAGTTACGGCCGTAAAACGGCCGGCGTATTTACGGTGTAATTACGGCCGTTTACTGCCTTATTTGCACCGTATACGGCCGTTTACGATGCAAATACGACCGCAAACGGTGATTTAAGGCGGTGGTATAGTACTGTATACGGTCGTTTACGGCAGTCGCAAAATTGGACTTGGGTTCATTTAGGATCCACCTTAAGGGCGCCCCGCTCAGGAATTCGGTGTTTTCTTCGAAACTGAAATAACCATACGGTTCAGTATCCCAAAAAGTGTCGTCTTTCAGAATCCACCTCAGTTTGCCAAAAATTCAATGTTTTTGAAGGTTTTTGAAAAAGATTTCTGAAAGCCCTAAAAATTACCTTTTTCTAAATTTCACATTTTAATTAAAGTTTTTAAGGTTGTCCGTTTTATCAGACATGGAGCTATGTTGAGCAGAGTGTCTGTAAGGTGAATACGAACTCTGAATTTTCTAAGAAATAAATCCTTCTGTGACTGAGAGAGGATAGGAAAAAACGGAAACATCCAAGCGAAATACGGAAATGAATATGAAAAGAAACAAAGCCGCAGTACATCCGTGAACACTTCCCGGTTATTTTTTAACCACTTGAGTTTCCCATAGGATCTTTGTACATTTTCTAAACAATTGCTTACGGTATATCTCAGCGATAATTTTTCTGTCCAAGTGAAACCTAAATACTTGAAGGCTTTTTACTTGTTCTAATCGTTTATTATTCATGAAAATATTTATGTGAGGACGTGTGACCTGTGTATGGAAAAGTTGTGTTACTGTTTTTGCGACATTTATTGGCTGTTTCCAACCTTTGGAATAGCGCGCTAACTCATTACACACTTTTGTTCCTTCTTTTTCTAAATATTCTAACATTGGTTTTAATTTTTTATTTATCGGTGGAGTTATTAAAACATTCAGATCATCGGCAAAAACGTGTCCAGCATGCGCGCCTATACAAGAGATGAGATCGCTATGAAAAACAATGAATAGAAACGGGACTCAAACTACTGGCCTGTGGCAAACCTATGTATAAATAAAAAGCCTTAGATCTCATATCACCTAAGATAACATACGCTTTTCTATCGCTTAACCAGGAATGAACAATTTTTAACAGCCCTAACGGTATTCCTAACCTAAATAGTTTTACAATAAGAGCCATATGCCATACATTGTCATAGGCTTTTTGATAATCCACGAATATAGCTAACGTGGGAATATTAGCAGCGAAATTAACTTCTTGAAATATTGATAATACTCGAGTAGGCAGTAAACAGTTCGACCTAAAATCTGATTGTTCGTCCGGAATAATGTGATTTGCTTCTGCCCAATTTTTCACTCTTTCTAACATGACCTCCTCAAAAATTTTTGAATGTGTAGCTAACAAAGATATCGGTCGAGTCTGATCACATGCAGGTGTTCCTGCTTTTAATTTATTTAGTATAACGAACTTGGCTATTTTCCAACCATCTGGATATCTACGTTCTCTCAACCAAGTATTAAAACACGAATTTAAACCTTCAATGTACGTAGGTGGGAGAAGCTTGATCATATAGTTTGAAACCGAGTCTAATCCCGATGATTTTTTTGGTTTTAACTTTTTCATGAGTCTACTTATTTCATTTATACCAATAGATAAAACTCCATTACAATTTACCGATAATTTATTGATAATTTCAAAATACTCGTTTTCTATTTCGAAATCATGCGGATCCGTTGGATCCAGAGCCGGTGGTTTAAACTGATTCTTGTAGTACTTATACAGTTTCTCTGTTATTTGTTGGCCATCAGTAATTATTTTATTTTTTACTACTAACTTAGAAAAAGATAATGCTTTTGGCCTATATATCCTTGACAGAAATGTCCAAAAAACGTTATCTTTATTAATATACTTATTTTGTATTGAAGATAAAAAACGATTCCATCTACATGACTTATATCTCGCTACTTCTACTTTTATTTCTCTATTCATCACTCTAAGCATCACTCTTAATTCTTCAGTGCCTAAACTAAGTTTTTTCTTACGATAATACATATTTCTTACTCTCCTTAATTCTATCAATTTTACTAATATATGGCTCGGTAGAGATGGCCTAAATTTTTCTTTATCCTTCCATTGAGTTACACGACTCCTAAAACGGATATAAACGGATATAATCCTTATACCATTCGTCTGATGATACTTCTTTTTGTCGCTCTAACCAAAATCTTGCAATACATATAATAATGTTTCATAATTCTTCCAGTTTACATGCGGAAAACAAACAAGAGCTTGAAAACAAAGAGCGTCTGTTGAATAAACAATAGGTCAGTGATCACTAGTACCGAAATCTACTGTTTCACCTCTAAAAGTCATTATGTCAGAGAAAGTTAAATCGATATTACGCAAAGAACGTTTAGAAGAATTAAAAGAGTTTTTAATATATATTCAGACGTGCGCGATTACAATTACAAAATGTAAAGTTCAAATATTGCTATTACCTGTAGAATTAAGAATTCTAGAATTATGAACTTTACATGTTCAGAATTTTCTAAAATGCTGAATTCTAGGGGTGAGCTGCGGGGGTGAGGGTGAGGATGAGTGTGAATAAGCAACTTTACATGTATGTAAAGTTCAGAATTCTAGAATTCTTAATTCTACAGATAATAGCAATGTATGAACTTTACATTTTGTAATTGTAATCACGCAGCCCTCTATATATTAAATTAGTTTTACTCATCCAATCCTCTAAAACTGCGACACGCTTGTCTGTCAGCGCACTATCCCACTGTACAACTGACGCATTAAAATCCCCTGATAGAATAGTATTTTTAATAAGAAAAGGTTTTAAATCATTTAGATCTCTTTTCTGGCATTTTGGCCAATATATACCAATTATTCTTATCGATTCTGAAAAACCTTCTACATCTACTATAACTGTATTTGGTAAATTGATTTCTACTTTAACTGCCTTAAGATGCTTCGCTATTGCAACACATACTCCGCCACTGTGGTTTGTACCATGCTGATGAAAAATGTTAAAATCGGGAAGTTTAAAGCTATCCCACAGGGATCCGACCTCAGTAAAAACGCACAGCGAAGCGTTCACTCTATGGATCAGGTCTAAAACTTCTAAAGCCCGGGTTTTCCATCCTTCCACATTGTACAGACAAAACTTTACTGGTATTGTTAGGTGCCTATTCATCAAATTACCTGGTGAGAGTCTAGAGACAAACGAGAAAACCACTCCTACAAATAAATACAAATCCTTCCTATTACTGAGTCTGGGAAATTACAATATGTCATTCTCTTACGAGCGTTCATCAGTTGCGCTTCTACTGCAACACTGACAAAACTTGGAGCGTTTGGGTTCATTTACATAATGGTTCTCACTTATTATGGTCAACCAATTGACTATCGTCGTCATCATCTTTGTTATTATTAATTTTATCATTGGGATTATTTAATGTAGTTATGATAGGCGTTGATTGCTGCTGAATCACTAATTTCCGTGTATCTACACTAATCTTCTGTAATTCGCGTATGCTGTTTGAGTAAGTCATTACCATAATCGTCCAAAGCCATTAAAACACTTTCTTTCTCTCGTTCCTCTTGTATTAGGCTAATGAGGGGGTTAATCACTTTATTCATCATTTTGGATAACATTGACAGAGTAGATTGTATCACTATTTTATTCAAATGAGTATTTGTTGTGTTAATTTCAATCACTTGCTGTTGAATATTTAATTTGTCGTTAATTTGTTTAAAATTTTGCTTAATGTCATGATTCATTTGCTGTAAATAGTTCATTATGTTCTGTTGATCATCATTATTATTCTGTATATTCCATGGGTTAGACTTGATTTTATCAGTATTCATTACTGGGAAATCATTACTGTTATAACGAAATGTAGTCGGTTGATCCTGTTGCTGTGGTATTTCACGACGGTGTAATTTATCTTCGCAAATTGCCATATTAACAGCTTTATTTAATTCTGTACGATACCGACGAATAACATCGCATCTTGGATCTAGTGAGTGATGCTCCAGCTGACAATTAGCACATTTTAGAACATTAGAGCACTGATGATTTGGACCAAAATTATCTAAACATATTCGACATCTTTGAGTTAATATTGTGCATACATCTCTCAAATGGCCCAAACCCCAACATTTAGTACAATATGTCATTTTGTTTGCTGCTTTGTATGTTGTGATAGGTAGTAATCGGTTACCTACTGCAATACGACCTAGCTGTAATGCCACGTTATATTCTCTCAAATCGGCTACTGTAAAACGGTAATCCCTTGTAAGCCGTTCGTAGGAAAAGATAATTTCTTTAAAGTGATCGGCAGATTTAATAGAACGCTTTATTTCTTTAAACAATGCATCAGGTGCAGAATTGTTTGCCTGTTAAAGTATCAAAACCCTATTATGGATTTCTGTTTGGTTGCTTAAAGTATTCAGGCTTTTCCAGAAAAACCTCAGTTTTTCAAAACCTCAAAATTTTAGTAAAATATTTTTTTTCGACTACTATTTTAATGTTAAAATATTTTTAAGTATCAAATTCTGTTCAGTTTTGTACGCTCTTTCGAATGAAATGTCGTTCGAAAAAATCGAACGAAAACTGACGATTTTATACATAAAAAGCTGAAATTCGGGTTTTTTAGGCTGTACAAATAAAACTTACCAATTTTCTCATTTAAGGTCTATGGGCAAAAACGGAACATACCAGAAGAATCAGCTCGTCGAGCTCTACAAACTGGTACATATCCATTTAAAACTGAGACTCACACTTGGAGATGTTCCCTCGTTAGTGAAATATTTGAATCAAATTGTATAATAAAGCAGGGAAGGTTGTTTGTAACTGCACGTTTTAAATGTGAGAATGGTACACTATATGGGTTATTATTACTAAGGTATTGATGGTTTAACGTTGCCTTTGGAAGTTTATTTAAGTTACTCTTATATTGTTCATTTTCAATTTGTCTTTTTGGCGTTGAAGCACTATTGGGTGTATTAGGACTAGAATTTTGTTGAGTAAAACGTGCTACATGTTGATCATTAATCGGATTGTTTATCAAACCATGATTCATTGTCCGTACCGAAGATTGTGTGGCAGTTAGAATAGGTATCTTAACTGCCTGGGTACGGTTAGATTGAACAGCCGATTGTAGGAGATAGTTAGATCTACCCTGATTTGTATAATCTACTTGGGGTTGGTGATAAAATTGCGGGTGACTATAATAATCATTATATTGATGCTGCATAAACTGTTGTTGCTGATTACGAAGGAAATCATTATTGTAGTGTTGATAACCACCATCCAGTATTGCACTATGTCCATTGATGGTACTAGGCCTGACATTCGATAAATCAGTATACACCCGATCATTTGATCTAGAAATCACTGTTTGTTCATTTTCGTTCGAGTAATTTTCATTACCAGAATCATTTAAATCATTGTTACCCAATAAATTTGTTCTATTTTTATCAGAATTATCATTACGACTCTTTTGTCTTTGACCATTACGATTACTAATTCAGAAATAATCCGAGATTGTTGGTGTAAATCAGACTAAAGAAGAATATCCAATGGTTGTTGTTATCGAAGTACGAAAACTTACAATGAGTCAACTTCTGTTATTTCTTGGACTTTTTCTCTCTCTCTCTTTCTAGGCTTCAGATGACTTAGCGGAGCAGTCAATCCAAAAAATTAAACTTCTTCAGTCTACTGCTGACTCTGTCAACACGCAGTAAGTCGAGATTCTAATTTTCACATCTGAAGGTTTTTGAAGATAGATTGCTCTTTTTAATCTTCGAGACAGTCTTCTCCCCAAGGAGGCCTAACTGTATGTTCTTCATTTTCGTCCTCTGTAGCAAATGTCAACGCACTATCAACAACTGTCACTGATATTCTGGTCACCACGCCGACGTGTCTGAGTTATTTACAACAGAAAAAAACAATAAATTGTTTAAATATGTGTTGTTTACTGTTCGACGATTCAGTAAGTTAATGCACTCTTCTTTTCCCGAGTCTTTTTCTTAAATGGGGAGTAGTTACTTTTAGATTCCAAAACGCCTATGTGATACACCGTTTACGTTTGTAAACACATCATCATCGCTGAAAGCTGATGTCATCGAATTAAAAAAATCAAACATTATTTGTTTTGATCTTGAGGTAGGTTTGAAGTGAGAGCGCCGTTTCCTTTTGGTGTAAGTGTTCACACAAATAACTGACAGTTCTAGATGCTTTAGTTTTCTTTGTCTAACAAACTCGTCTGTTTATCTTTTAGTTTAACGAATGTTCGATTTCTACGGCTCAATTAAGTGATGGAACAACAGAATTTGTTATAAATATCAGTGCAATTCATTCACCAGAAGAAACATTTGAAAGGTTGAAAACCATCTTTGAAGACGAACAAATATTAAAGGTAAAATGTTTCTAGACTAGCGAGTTTTTCATTAATAAGTTCTTCATTTCAGATTGGTCACGGTGTAAAACAAGATATTATACGTTTAGAAAGAGTCAATATCAAATTGATTAATTTCTATGATATTCAATATGGTCATTATGTATTAAATAACAAAATATTTGAACATATTTATTCTTTAACAAGATTGTGTGAATCGTACGGCAGAAATGCAATTGAATTTATGTCACAGAGTGAAAAAAAATTTTTGCAACGTAGTAGTTTTGAAAAGTACGTAAACTTTATTGATTCACCGATTCTTTAATAATGCGATCCTCTTTCTGACTTGATCTTCGCAAATTTAATTCTTGAAGTCTGACCTAACACCGATTGTTTTCTACTTTTAGTATTACCAAGAACGATAAACGAAGCCTCAAGTATTTACGACTAGATGTTCACAATTTATTATTTATATTTCAACAGTTGTATGGCCTCTTACTGATGAAACATATTCAATGGGAAAATATTACATGTCACGATAAATCATCCCGCAAGACTGCTAACTATAAATATACGGCACTTTCTTATTTTAGTGATGAAAAAAATGCCGGATGCGGATACACATAGTCATTATCATAGATTAGATTTTATTAATAAAACGTCTAGATACAATTTAAAGAAAGCATTTCCAAAAAGACAGAAAGGTCACATCAATAGGTTTGAAACATAATTTTATTCTACAACAGGAAAAGGATCGAATATATAAAACCCATTTAGCTTATAACTGAAAGTCGTCTATTTGGCGTAAATATGTGTTATATATTCGCATGTGCAATACCAAAATTTTTAATCCCATTAATACAATGGTTAACAATAACAATTTCTTTGTAAACGCATTAAATATGAATCGATATTCATGCTGTCCCGCAACTAATACGAAATACATCAACAGCAGATAAAACAACGATGCCCTCGTATCCCGGAGATCACTAAATAGGTTGCTCCGATAAATCGCTTTCTCCTTAAATACATCTTCCAACCTTTCCATGACTAATTACGTAATACCCATGTAAATATTTTCGGGCCGGAAACGCGTCTGAAAACGCGCTTTTTCCTGCGTTTAATCGCTGCAAATATGCACCATTTGGCGCTATCTGGAGGCGTCTAGACGCGTCTTGGTAGTGCAAATATGCACCATTTGCCGCTATCTGGATGCGTCTGATACTGACGCGTCATATATTGACGCGTTTTATCTTGACGCGTCTAGGTAGTGCAAATATGCACCATTTGCCGCTATCTGGAGGCGTCTAGACGCGTCTAGGTAGTGCAAATATGCACCATTTGCCGCTATCTGGAGGCGTCTTGACGCGTCTAGGTAGTGCAAATATGCACCATTTGCCGCTATCTGGACGCGTCTGATACTAACGCTATATTGACGCGTTTGAACGCGTTTTGTGTAGACGCGTCTAAACGCGTCTTTTTAAAATTTTTAAATTAAATTCTTTTTTTGAAAAAAGTTTTTTTTTATTGAACTAAAATTCCTATAATGAAGTTCAGGTTCTTATAGCTACTGGAGGAGGAGAGAAGAGCTTAACTGACATGAAAGAAAGACAAGTATAGAAGATGTACTTATGGTGATTCGAACATGCGACCTAGAACAGAAAGAGAAATTACAAAGCAAAATACTTACCGCTCAGCTAACTGAGCTTGGTACTTGATCTATATTTTGTCAGTCTGTAAGATTCGAAGTGAGAAAGAGTTTAAGTAATAAGAGTAGGTAGAGGATGAAAGTAAATATGTTGTTTTATAGCACTCTTCCCTGAAATTCCGAGAGAAAACGTGCTTTTTAGAAATGTCTCTTTAAAACTGGTACTTCTACGCCATTTTTTTGTTAGTATTAAGCGTATTCTAAATATCTCATTAGGTGTAGCACTTGAAATTTAAAACTGCTTTATTTTTCATATATTTTCTTTATTTCTAAACCAATTCTAGACTGGGAGATCATTCAGAAAGGACATCAGTGTAAAATGTGTTCAAGTAGCTAGCGCCACCATGTGTAAGTTAATAAAGAAAGACGAAGTAAGGTGATTGAATTTATTTTGCTGATGTTTATTTCCGCACTTCAATGTCATTGTGTTTTAGTTAAACAGCATTTGTAGCAGTGCCAATCAATTTTCACGAAAATTCTACTTATCCGGAATTTTTTTCTTTAACGCGTTACCATCGAACTGAGAGGAGCCTGCCTACTTTTAAATTTTCAGTTTTTAGGTGTCCAGCTGCTGGTCTGCTTTTTTGTTTTTTTGTTTTTCCTTCTGTTCCTGCTTCTCGCTCTTCTATCTTCTTAAATTCTTGTTTATTTTAAAAACAGAAGATTGTCTATTATAAAGAAGTTCAATAAAAAGCGATCGTTAAAGGGTTTTGTTTTTCTTTTATTTTACTTCCAGATTTAATTAAAAATGCTTCGACATCAGTCTGCTAGTTCAATTACTTCTTCTACAAGTAAAAAATCAACGTTCTCAGCGACGTGGTAAAATGCTGGTGTTTGGTAAGTACTATTTGTTGTCCTTCAACTTGAAGGAAGTTAATTAGTGTTTTTCCACCTAGTTTTGCGCTGTGTACACATGCGTTTTCCTCGCTGATCTTTAGCTGCCTACTTCTCCCTTCCTGCTTATATTCCGCAGATCGGATTAAATATTTCCTTTTGACTGAAAGTCACTGGTTTTCTGATGCGTATCAGCGATACTGAACACAGTTAAGACTTTTGCTTATCTTTTTCATGATTTCAGGTGATGAATCAGTCTGTGACGATCAATTACAGGTGATAAATGAAGCCGACGAATTAGAAAAAGAAGGAATAGCCACAGCAATTCATGATAATGGTGCATCAGGTGGCGATCAAACAAGAGACGGTCGATTAGATTTGAATCGTCGACCTGAAACGGTTTCTGGAAATCCATCAACTTCAAACAGTCTTGCAAAAGATAATATTTAAAACAAAACCATGATTTGAGAATTTCCAAGACTTTGGTACAAGAAGTCAAGAAATTACAAGATGTTCAAGATCTTGACTTCTTGAAATCTTATATTTTGTTACCTACCGATTTTAAAGAAAAGTCTTCAAGAGTCATGGGCCCGAACCCTTTTAGGATATTCTTAGTCTCACTGAGTCCTAGTTATAGCCAAAATATGGAGTCAAACGGCGTCCGACAGCTGGATAGGTTCCCTCGTTAGTTCTTGCCTGTAGGCGTCGACTTGGTGCTATGTATCGTACATTTAAAGATGCTCCGAAGTCTATTCGTCTTCAAATTTATAAATATTGTATCTTGAGTAAATTAGATTACTGTAGTATAGTTTATGATAGTCAATGGTATAGTTCTGTTCTTGATAAGGTGAGCAAGTTAGCGGCGAGGATTATTTGTAAGAAATTTAGCGGCTCAGTTAGTGAGTTAATCGATCAGTTAAAACTTCCTGATTTATCTTTAAGAAGAAAATACTTCCGACTACTTGATTTCTTTAAAATCGGTAGGTAACAAAATATAAGATTTCAAGAAGTCAAGATCTTGAACATCTTGTAATTTCTTGACTTCTTGTACCAAAGTCTTGGAAATTCTCAAATCATGGTTTTGTTTTACATTCTTGTGTAAATAGAAGTGCGAATATTTTCACATTTAGAATAACTTCGAAATTTCAATGATTTAAAAAGTAAAATTTTATTTAGGTTAATCAGAACAGGTTTACTTGTTTTTTTTACACTCGGTATGTCAGATAAACTTTTATCGAGAAAGTCTTTGCGGTTGCCGGTTATGGGATCTGAGTAAATTATGCTCAGATTGAACTGTTGATCAAACTCATTCTTAACTAAGTTTTGTCAGACTTCTCCATAGTTTTGGTCAAGCGTTTGAATCTCGTCTTATGTGTAGCTGTTTGTTCTATAACATATCAGTTTTCACTTTAAAAATGGAGCTTGAATCGGTTCAACCTACTTTAGGCCGGTTTGGGAGGTTATGATCTAGGTTAACCGCTCACTTAATCAGTCGGTTAAGCTAGCTTCAGACATGAAATGTGTTAGATACAAGGAGGTTATTCTCTAGGTTAACCAGCCACTTAACTGACCGATCCAGCTAGCTCCAGTAAATCTAGCGCCAACCGGGCAGTTAACCGGTCGGTTAAGCTAGTTTCTGGCATCAAATATATTAAACACAAGGAGGTTAGCAGCTAGGTTAAGCACCCGGTCAAGCTACCTCATCCGTAAGTATTTCTTCTCTGTCTTCTGTCTCTGTTGGTATAATCAATTGCACTTGTGCTTTCATCTAGCATAACAAGACAGGATCGTTGACGATGATCAGTTGTGTATATGAATAATGATAACAACGAACAAATGATAGACGTTATTGTTCGCAAATTGATAATATTGTTGACCAATAAAAAACGCAGAAAAATTGGTTAAGTCTATAATCTTTTTAATAGCAATTGTTCTGCTGCTTAACATTATAAAACAAATCAAGTACCAAATGGACTTTTCTGAATACGCATTTCTTCCTTTTTGTCTCTCAAAAAAAGCCATTCAAGTAATAGTAAGGTTCGCAGATTCACTAATGTCTTGACCTTAACAAGCATGATCTGTTTCACTCGAATTTACTGTTTACTATCAACGTCTTTCGGGTCCACCATTTTCATGCTTCTGGAAGTTAGAGTTAATGTTCTCCAATGTATAATCGAGTTCTTCCATTCACTAACCCTGTACGTTGGTGTTTGTTTAGATTTGATGCGTACTTTTTTCTCTGGAGAGGATATCCTATCTCTGAATACTGTGAGTGGATACACTAAGAAGGCCTGACTCTTTTTGAAAGCAAGAAGGAAACCCCATGATACGAGAAGTTGCAGAGAAAGAACAGAAATGCTCTGAAAGAGGACTAAATGGCGCTGATGTGGGGATGGTGGTTTGTTCCCCCTGTGACGTGAGGATGGATTATGTCGTGGATCCTGAGGGTGAGCAAATGGATGGCAATCATCGAGGTCTCGACGACATCCAAAAGAAGATCACCGGACACAAAAACTCAGCTTGACACTATTACAAACTCTTAAACAATCCAAGAATATCATTTTTCCACTTCTTGAACCGCCATTTTTAGCTTTTTAGGTGAACTAAAGTGTTTTTAAACTGCTTCACAGGGTGCTGTCGTGTTCACTTGGCCTGTGGTGTATAGACGTATGATCTCTTGATAAAGTACACCACATAGCATTCCAGTGAGTGACGCTAGTCGTAAAAAAAGATGTATCGATGTATCGAAACTCACATTTTTCTCTATTATTGTTAGATCAACTGTTGTACGTTTAGACCAAAACCTAAAGCAACATTTTCACTTATATCTGTTAGACAAGTACCGTTCACGTGCGATTCACTTTGTCCCTTGATTGTGACTTTTCCATGATAAGAGATACTTACTAAAATTAGGCAGTTGAGTAGCTTGCATTAGGCGTATCTACCACCATGGCGTATCTTTCGAAGGAAAATGTTCTAGCTCGCGGTTCGTAGACTTTGCATAGTGAGCTAGGCTCAAAATTTGTCTGCTATATAGAAGAGACTTCCGTCTTTACAATGAAACAAGCCGCGAGTGTACGCTCCATCTATCATGGGTTGTTCTTCACCTTTTTCTCCATCTATCATGGATTTTTATCCATTACGTCACTGTACAAAAAAGCAACTGAAGTATAAAACATGTAAGTAACGGGTTACACCGATAAATATATATATGTCGGAGTTCAGATTAAAATCCAGTTAAGTTTAAAACTGAACTAGTTCAGATCGCAAATTGCGCTTATCGGAAAAAAGGCACAATTTGAGATGATTGAGATTTTTGGAAACGTATTCAACAATAAATGAAAGAAAATGATGATAATAACTCGCTCATATCTTTTATTGAAAAAGGAAATATGTTAGAAGAAAATTTGCCACTAGATTTTAGTATTGTCTAGCTCAGTTTAAAACACAACTATTTCGTTTTGAAATGCATTATTGATCCGGTTGAGTTTCAAATCCGCCTAGCCCGTTCGCTTTGTCAGTTCAAATCTAAATTTCGATGGAGAAGAAAGTACAATGAAATTACAAATACAAATATTATATATCAATTTAAAACAATAACCTAAAACTATTGATTATCTTTTTCTTCTGATTATTTTGCCGTACTGTGATTTTCTTACTTTTTTGGAATAATCATGTGGCTATTGAATGAGAGTGCAACTCGAATAATAGTAATTAAGTATTTCAGGTGAAGAAGGACTGAGTATGACTAAATGAACAGATCTGGCACAATAAGAGTAGGAAAAATGAAGAAACTTTTCATAAACACAGATAGTAGTAATTACTGCATTTGTTTCTAACGAAGACAGTGAAGTGATCTCAATTAGGTTTCTGTCTTACGTCTGTCACTAAACTGAATGAAAGGAATGGTGTGCAAAAAATATTATGAATTAACGA
Organism: Didymodactylos carnosus; assembly: GCA_905250885.1. Taxonomy (NCBI): domain Eukaryota; kingdom Metazoa; phylum Rotifera; class Eurotatoria; order Philodinida; family Philodinidae; genus Didymodactylos; species Didymodactylos carnosus. Next base: position 8,496 of record CAJNOQ010002166.1, on the reverse strand, counting down.
GAAATTCGCGACGATTTGAAAAGATTGGAAAGGACTTGTCGTCTGGATCTACGCAGATGAGGAGCTAAATTCGAAGCAAATTCACAACGCCCGTATTTTCAGGGACATGAAAGAGATGATGTGGTTAAACATCTTAATGAATTTATTAATAATTTTCTAGCTCTATTATTAAAAAAATATAAGGCATATTTTGGAAAGGATGTATTTTTTGAAAAAACGACATCCTTCAAACTTTTCATATTTATCGACCTGAAAAAGGTATTTGCGTAAAGTAAAACGTTGTTTTCCTGACCAGCAGCTCACGTTCTAGCAAATGATGTAAAAAAAGTGCAAAAGAACTTTTTTACTCGATATTTTGCCTTTCTTGACTGATCCTGACGTCGTTCTTTACTTAGATGGGAACAGATATATATAAAAAGCAACAAAGACTTGTGACTTATATTTACTTTTTCATTTCTGAAACATCATTAGTCGACGATTAGCTCGGTCTTAAAAGCTGAATTAGCTATGGAGTTTTATCAGGGCTGAATCAGACGTCATTGAAATGTATCTGATTCAGAGATGAAAATTCTGAGCAGCTCTGAATCTGGTGACAGAATCAGGGATGAATTTTCTGAAAAAGACAATTTCCAATATTTCACAGCTGATTCCTGTCAGATTTTTCAGCTCTGGATTGAAGCAAGTCGAGAATTTTAGCGGCTTTCGCATGCGTTCAATACTCTCATCGAAACACAAATGGCGCCCCAACCACTCAGTCACGAATACTTCAGCCTCATTCTACAAGAAATCTTATTTTTTAACGTCGATCACAGCCTTTTCTACGACCAAAGTCACTCAGTGAAATGCCATGGTCGACAAGTTCGCCACTGAAAATGCCATCACTGTTTCTGAATTCATTCTTGCAGACAGACATTTTACGTCTTCTGATATTTTCGTTCAGCCGACAGAATGTGAACGGTGTGAGCCGCTATGGACGTTTAGAAACGGTGCTAAATAGGATAGGAACATAGCACAATACATGCGATTAGCTCTACATTATGTAGCGAAAAAACCGATATTTTACTTGTAATATATTTAAATATATCCACTTAGAAAGCAGCGTGAACCGACATCCAAAAATAACCGTAAACATCAGGGCTTCAATAAAGATGACATGAATGTTAATTGATCATTCAGTCAATTACCAATATCACAACAAAATTCAACGGAGAAGACGTAAAAGATAATAGCAACCATTTGCCAATCAAAAAATAACGAAATATCACCAGATGCCAGTGGTGATAATCAACAATAAAGTAATAAAGCATCAGCTGCTCTCCTTACTCAAACTATGATACATGAGATTTCACAAGAAACTTTGAACCATTAAATTACACACATGTAGTTCTTCAATAATCTAGGCGTATTCAAAAACAGTATGTAAATTTACGACAAACTCTCAAATTCTTGATTTATTCTATTAAGATAAACAAGCTTGATTTTCATCATAATCGTCAATATTATCTTGTTCATCGTTTGATTCTTCTTCATCAGTACTTTCTTCTTTGTCTGTCATTTCATCATATTCATCATGAAAATCGAGCGTTTGGTAAGTGCGTAATTCACTAAAACCACTATCCTCGAACGTTTTTAAGATCTTGAATAATTGCTGTGAAGCAAAAATTTCATCAGCACTTGGTATTGTATCTTCAAAGCCAAATTCCATTTGTGTTAGGTGGAGATGTTTCGCCATGTTCAACAGATTCATTTCTTCGATCGATAAGACTAATCTCTTCAGGCGTTATTCGTAGTGTAAAATATGAAAAGAAGTCAGTTCGAATCACATATAATTGGTACTTACGAATACCAGTCGTGGAAGAATATATAATAAATTACGATGTGATGCGTTAATGCACTTAGTTTTTGAATATCTTATACATGCACGCTTTTCAGACAAATCACTTGTTTTTTTAATTCAGTATCAATAAACCCCAGAATAAGTTGAATCTAGACGGACCTTAGTATCGATAAAAAATGTCAACAGACTTTTGTAAATCCGTTTCCCGACCAGATCTAATGAGTGCATTAAGAGTTGATGTGAATAGTTCATATATTATCATGTTTCAATATCCAAATATTGTATAACGCAAAAAATTGAGCTCCTTAGTCCAGATATGCCATACGGGCCTAATATTTTAAATTCATTAGTTTCTCGGTGAAAGTGATCTTTTGATAGCAAGTGGATCATCCAATTCGCTTATCAATACAAACCCTTCCATTGTAAGTAGAACAGATTTAGCAAGGCCTAATTTAACTGTGTCTCGCAACTTGTTTTCCCCTGTTTCGGTCATTCGGTTACCAGTAGAGGTTTCCAAGATAAAATTTTTAAAAATTCACAGAACCCAGACCTAGCAGAAAAAAACTGGTCCCGTGGGGTTGAACACCTTTATGAAAATTTTTATGTTGTCCCGGGAAAACATGGTTTTTCGGAGTTCTACTGCAAAAAAAACTCCAGAAAAATTTCGAGAACTGAACTTATAAATAATCCTCCCGAGTTTTTCCAACTTTCTGTTGCTCATTTTACGAGGCTAGGGGCCGCAATCGGGACTCCCCTCTAAAACATTTTCTTGGCCACTTATACAGAATACCTATAGCTGCTGTTGTGTCTTGTGTACAGTTAGAAGAAATTGAAAACGTTACAAGGTATTCATTCTAAGATTTGTGAAATTATCGTACGAATACAGAAATCATGAGAAAACCCGAGTTTTGTATGGTCTGATTTTTGGGGCTTTTCGTAAAACATTCATAAAAAAATCGAGGGTGCAATGTTTTTCAAAACGGCTCGAATCGAAATTCATAAAACTCTTCCCTCTACAACATATCTAAAATTGAGCAGATTCTGACCATCCCGATTGAGCAAATTTTCTATGCTGACAGTCGTGGCTTATATGAACTGACTCTTAAATAAAAGCACATCGATAGAAAATTTTGACAAATTGTAAACGTTTTATATTCGCTGATGATAAAACCAGTGACTTAAATTTTCTAACAGTATGTTTATTAGATAGCCCATGTTGTACTTGAATGAAATTATGTGGGATGTGAACCTTGAGAAAATTTTTATTTGTACAACAACTAAATCAACAAATAATGCATAATACATAATAACTTTTGAATGAAAGAAAAGCATAATCCATAGATAAATTGTACATTTGATATAAATTTAAATGAGAAGCAATACTGGATTATCTGGAGATTGGACGTACGAAGCGTCTTCTTCATGATGATACTTTAACAAAGATTGATAATGTTCATTTTCATCAACATTTGTTTCTTGAAAAACACTGCGTCGTGTATGATAATGAAGTAGAGGTATAAATTTCTCATTGTTATTCTCATTTTCATAATCAGTTGCTTGGGAATAATCGGTACAAGTTCTTTTACTATCAATTGTATCAGTTGCACGCTTACGTTTAAGTTCTAATCGATGACCTAATGATGATAATGGTTGAACACTGTTGTTTTTTATGCAATTATTAATATCTGATTGTGATATATGACAATGTTGACCATTTGATCCTATTATAAACAATTCCGCATTAGTTTGTGCACTATCACGATTAATGTGTATTTCGCCAGCAATCAGTTCGTGCTCTAGTGTATTTCCACCATCATATTCATCAGGACATGAATATGTTCTAAAAAATGGCAATTCTGGTGTCGTCGTTATAGTTTCACCAATATATTTAACTGCATGAGTAATTTCATGGGCTAAAAGTATAGCCAAAAATAAAGTGCATGATTCACCAGTAATATGGCTTCCATGAACTAAAACAAACAAAAAAAACACATTCATTATAATGTATTATTTTAATTAATCAATGAATAAGATAAAACAAAAAAATTTCTGATTTTTTCGATTTGAATTGACTGAAATAAAAGTGATTTTTCTTTTCAAATAATAATAAAATGGTTACTTGTTGTATTATAGTTAAATACCATTGGGTTGATTGTGATTAGAGCTTTATCTTCAAATTTTGTTGTTGTAGCATATTCTTTTGTTCTAACAGGATCGAGTATCGATGGTGATGCTACTGTATTTGGATGAGCAAAAGCGATAATAATTTTTTTTGCAATCAGTTCTTGAAGCATAGATCTTGTGGTAATTGATGAAGTAAAGAGTTGTTGAACAATCTGTGATGTTGATGAAAGCGGTGTTATTTTTTCATAAGCGCCATCAATAATATTTGACCATATTTGAGTACAACGAGGATCAGTTGAAATAATATTTATTAATAATTGTTTTGCACTGTTAAATCGTTCATATATAGCTTCTTTTTCTTTTTCCGAAAAGAAGAAGTGTACCTCTACACGGTAAAATTCTAATTGAAATTTTTCAACGAAATTAGTGAATGTTGCTTCTTTCCTTGTTGTAACACTTCCAGCTGATTCATCAACTAACACAGAAAAATAGAAATTAATATGAAAAAAAATTAGAAAATTAGAAAGTACTTTCTTCATTCTTTCTAATAATAAAAAAGAAATTTTCAACGAGAAAAAACAAATGACGACTTTATAGTCTTTATGTTAAATTAATGATTTTTTTCACTGTTCCCAGTCATTAATTAGAAAAAAGTATTCTTAATTTTCTGTTAGAACAGAACAACAGCCGCCTTTACAATTATTATAACGTTTAACCAATTTTTAAGAACTTAAAAATTGGTTAAACGTTATAATAATTGTAAAGACGGCTTAAAATTGGTGGATGAATGAACATTTTTTTGTTGAAACAAATAATAAATCAGTCGAATATGATTGTTTGATATTTAACAAAAAAATCACGCATATGTTTTAAGAATTCAACATCGAATAGCAAAATAATCGATATTTGTCCCACTTTTCAAAAACCATATGAATGAAAACTTTTAATGCATTCTTTATGAATTCTAGTGATTCCTTTTCTAGGAAAAAAATTTCAATGTTCTGCCTAATGAATAAATGATTAGACTCAAATTCTATGGAAATGCATATTACAAATGTTAATAAAAGATTTTTTTGTTTCGTAGTCTGGATTAATATCATCTCTGATCCATGTAGGATCAAGTAAGCTCTCTCTCAAAATAGAAGGCTCCAATCTTCTCTTATATTTAAGCTTGCAAGACTTTCAGAGTGAAGTTCTATGGCGTTTTACTTTTCTAACCTATTACTAATTACAAGGTTTTCCTGAAAACGACGAAGGTTTGGAGGATTTTAAAGCATTTTCTTGTCTCAAAAGCATTTCTTTCGACTAACGAGGGAACCTCCCCAAGTGAAGGAGCGTTTTTTCCTCGAAACATACATGACTATATGTAATCGACAATGCTAATTCCGAATATCATAGTTGGAGCGGCCCATGCCGTTCTGGAAACCCGGTTTTCCAGAAAACCAGTTTTTCAGAAACTCTAAAACTAACTGAAATCTTTTCGTAATGAGTTACGATTGTAGCCCGCAAATTTCTGACTAAAATGAGACATCTCCCAGCTCTACACGACCTTTCTTTGCAAAGTTATAGAATTTATAAGAAAAGCCCTAAATTTAGTTTGTCTTGTTTCTGTAGCTTTGAGCTGACAATGAACATTCAGGGCTTTGCTTGTAAATTCTATAACTTTGCAAAGAAAGGTGGTATAGAGCTGGGAGATGTCTCATTTTAATCAGAAATTTGCGGGCTACAATCGTAACTCATTAAGAAACGGTTTCAGTTAGTTTTAGAGTTTCTGAAAAACTGGTTTTCTGGAAAACCGGGTTTCCAGAACGGCATGGGTCGCTCGAACTATGATATTCGGAATTAGCATTGTCGATTACATATAGTCATGTATGTTTCGAGGAAAAAACGCTCCTTCACTTGGGGAGGTTCCCTCGTAAGAACAAGATTATTTTACGAACTATAAAATCTATCTACAAAAAGAAATCTCAAATAAAAATTCTGTCATTCATTTTTTATTTTGTTTCTTCACATAGATCGATCGAACGTTTGGTCAAGTGGTTACAATTCAAGGAAGACAGGAGACTTCATGGGTCTTGAAGTATCCTGAAGTCCTTTAAAGTTTTGAAATCTTAAAATCAGCTGTTTCCTCGTTTCTATAACGCTAACAGGATGATCTATATTGACAAATTTTATTGTATTTTTCCATAACCAACTGAGATCTAATTACGATCAAAATATCAGCAAAAAAGTGAACAATTAATCAGACGATTGTTTCAGAAAAGAACAATTTATTTTACTGTACGCAAATAAAGTAAAAGTTTACTTACTTAATTCTTTTTCAATTATTTCTTTCCATTGCTTGATTTCATCTTCATTAGCTGAAAAATAAACAAAATAGTGTTAACAGAGTTTCAAAAGAGAAGCTAAGAAGGATTACTCACGATCAATATTTAAACCACTATTGAATACTTCTAAAGCTTGTTTTACTTTGCGCAAATGGTACGCAGTCAAACTACAAAGCGGATATATAGAACAACAGCTTTTAAGTTGCAAAATGTTACCCTTTTTCTAAGTATAACTTGATATTCGTAGGATCTAATTCCAACGCTTTACAGTTGTCATTGTATGAATCTAAATAAATGATAAATTCAGAATAAAGTAAAGCAACAATACAGTTATTCATTTACCTTCTTTTTTTCCTATCATATGTGAACACCGAGCACGTAATGAATAAATCTGACTCGTATACTGATTATCCGAACGATTATCTTGTTCAATAGACTTTGTACAGAACTACAAATAAAAGAAAAGGAAACATACAAAAAGAAAAGTACATTATTTTATGGACGAGGTACTAACATCAAATGCAGCTATGTATCTTCCATTATCGAATGCCTGGTCAGCCTGTTCGAAAAACGTTTTACTTGCAGAAGTCATCTACAAAAGAGACGTTTAATGAGCTCATTTTTCTCACATGTAGTCAACTGAAAAACATCGCATCAAAGACTCTTATCTTTCTTTCAAACAATAACGATTACTAGGCACGAAAGATAGATAATATAACCAGATTTTAAGCGGAGGTTCAAATAAATTAAGTTTGCGGCAAAATTCCGATAGTGATTTAATCTAATGTCTTTCATAATAAACATTTATAACTAAATGTAAATGTCAAGCCCCATCACTCATGGTAATGTCAAATAGACATATTTTACTATATGCATTCAATCAAATCGAAAAGGAACCATAGATGCATCAAATACACACATGTTGATAAATCATATTGAATATCTTCAAACCATTTGACATGAACTTTATCCAGATATTTTTTATATGAACATTTTACAAACAAAAACAGAAAAAAGAATACCGATCAAAATTAATAAACATTCTAAGTGTAACATGGACTTTACGGTGACGATATATCATATAAGCTAAATCAACATCATCAACAAACGAAACGTAATAACATGCATTCGACGTTAAGTTCTTTTGAATAAAAACAAAAAGATAAATTGTCAATTTGGATCAATTGAACAACTTAAATATTTAGAAAAGCAAATTGAAACAATCTTTTCCGTAAGGTTCCAGTTGACAGTGTTTCCAATTAATTGTAATCAACTGTTTTGTATTGATCACAGATTATTCACTATTAACAAAAATTCGAAGTGCATCCGTCGTATCTAGATTAGTGAACAAGTTTTATTTTATACAGTGCAAAGCAGTGTTTCTAACAGGATTTGTCCGCTGAGCGTACGCTCTGTTTTTTTCGCAAAGCGTATACGTTTCAAATCTAATAAAGAAAGCATCAATTAGGTATCACGGTTTTCTTGGTTTGATTCGGCTTTCTTTTACATCTTCAGTTCATATTTATCGTCGCTTTTTTCCTTCATCTCGGGGATGAGCCACTGTGAAGCTTTACGGGAGGGTTGCACGACTAATTAAAAAACAGGTGAACTCAACCGCGCTCCTATCTTTTCTTCGTTCTAAACAGCAGAATGACTCATTAGTAAAAATGTTTTTCTTATTTTCTCTTAGATATAAAAATGTTCTATTAAAGCACAAAGAGTAACCAGTGACAGGAAGGCGTACACTGTATGCTCTGATTTTCTCAGCAAAGCGTAAAACAAAGCGTATTTCTAAATTTCAAAGCCTATGTACGCTCTGCTGTTAGAAACACTGGTGCAGTGTCTTATCCAGGATTTTTTGGTATGTGAAATCTCGGCTTCAGAGCATGGGATCCAGATGAAACTTATGGAGGGTGATATTGGGCCTGAATGATGAGATTTTATAAAAAAGATTTTGTGATCGGAGTTTGCGAAAAAAGAATAATTTTTATGCTTGCTCTCCCGGGAAATTCTTTTGCTTTTTGTAGTATTCCGGTTTTTAGAATTTCATAGTAAGCTACATCGAATTTCATCGACAGATTTCAAATTTCGTTGAAAAATATGCATCCGTTCAGGAGTTATAACGTTTTGAAATTTTGCTAAAATTTTTGCAGCATCTGGAAAAATTTCAAAACGTTATAACTCCTGAACGGATGCATATTTTTCAAC
>CAJNOQ010002165.1:0-25860 GCA_905250885.1 Didymodactylos carnosus | reverse complement strand
AAATGTAAATAAAAAGCTTTATCTCAGCGTTTTATCTTGTCCCCCTTTGTAGAAGAAAAAGTCCCTCTTATGTCCCTCTTTTTCCTAGATTTGTCCCCCTTTATTTCTTTTTTAGTTGGCATCCCTGCTGTGTGGTCAGATTCATGGTAAGAAAATGCTAGGGAGCATTTCAAAATTCTTGCCGTCCCCTCTACCGCCCTGCCGTTATGCCGCGGCACAACGGATTTATTTTAATGACCTTTCGATATATTATCGGTTTCTTTTGATGTATGTATACGAATACATCAAAGTTATTTTGATACAAAAATTTACTGAATTCTTTTTAAGATTTTTCGATTAAAGAATAACGCAAGAAACGAATAAATTTTATATATTTATCAAATGTTCAACTTTTATATATTCAAGGAGAAGAATATTCACTGTAAATTTCTAGATAGGATAAGAATAGGATAGATAAGGAAAGGAATAAAAACTACGGTATCGCTATAGTCGTTTATTTCTTGCATGGTATTTCGCTATATATGAATGTAATGTGGTCTGTTCTGTGCCTTACGTCTAAATTTAGAGTTCACATACTTGATAACTAATGCAAAGGAAAGAAAACGAAGAGTTACGTAAGAAACGGGAAAAACAAAATGGCAGCTTAACGTCTAAACGAAATATGGAATTCTTAACGTAAGAAACAAATTAACGTTAAGTATTATAGGACAAATGATTACGCTACAGAAATGAAACAATATGAAATGAACAGGAAGAAAATACGTAAATAATATAAATCTTGTCCATAGTAGTGTACTATCATGCCTAGCTGAGAATGACTTACTTACGTTATCTCGTTAAGGATGATTCACTTACATTCAGAATTTCGCGTAATAAACGTAACTCCTTCGTTTCGTACGGTAAGAAAAGCATTTTCCTTAACGTCGCACGTTATGTTTTCTCTTCCCTTTAATTTTATCGTCATCCATGACCTATACTATACATGTATAGGTCACGAGAGACGAAAGAATAGATACTAGCAAATTATTTCTTCTTGCGTCTTACGCCCATCACTAGTAAAGGCATCGTTTCCTTTACAAACATAACAGCTTTTCTTTTCTTGCTTTGTCCCATAGTCTATGGACGTGTGCATATAAGGAAAATGAAACATGATAATATCAAAATAAAGGAAAATGTAAGCGGTACCTTTGACCTCTATAGTTGAACTATATTTTCTCATTTCTTCCTTATACTGTGTAGAATTTGCCATTTAGGGTGATTTCTCTTGTGCAACTAAGCAACAAAAGAGAACTATACTAACTCAAAGTTCACTTCAAAAACCGAGAGAAGCGTACTTATATACTCTAAAAAAGCTTTCAGTCATCAAGAATTATGCTAGACGGCGCGTTCTCTTCGAAAAAATTGCTCCAGTTCAAAAGTGCTACGCTCAAGAAGAATAACTACTACTCACTTCTAGCGTCAACTATAAAAGTAATTATCTTTGAAACCATTATATGTGTACAGATGGAACTTTCAAAAAATGAATAAATAATAGTCACTATTCATTTCCCAAAATTTCAGCTTGATCCGTGTGGCGCAAAAAGAGTGCATTTTTCAACCTCTCTCATAATGATATACTATGAATCAATAACTTGTGGCCAGAAAGAGATGCCTAGTGTAGATAGAAAGATGAGATGTATGTGAAATAACGCCTTGTCTTACGTCTTCGAAGGATCAAATGAATATTTCTCGTTCTCTTTTGTCTCCTTCTAATACGGAGAAATAAGAACATTTGTCCACATATAGTGAGAAACATGTGATAATGACGAAAATATATATTTTTGTTCTCTCTCTGTCTCCTTATATACAAAAGAAGAATTTTTTTCGGAAATATTTATACATGTCTTTATTGCCTTCTTTGGCTGCTGACGATCGACTTGAGCAATCGTAGTTTTTAATTTTCTACTTTTCAGTTACATCTTTTCCTTTATTACAAGAGGTTTTGTGTCTTTCAGATTTTTTGATTCACTTCAGATATATAAAACACATATTTGAAACATGAATCCACTAGAAAATCTTATGAACAACCGCACGAGTAAGTTGACATATGGAAACTTCCCTTGTAATGTGATATAGAGAAAGAATTTTTCATGCATAGGTATGTCGTATGAAAGAATGACTAGTTTGAACGATAGTAATCTACCTGATCATATTCTGGCCGATTATCTATTCCCTGGTGTGAGTACTCCTTCTACAGTTGACACAATCCCTATTCAACGACAGCGATCACATTCACTAACGCCAACGTATAACACTCACATATCAAACTCAAGTATAACGTTTACTTCGTTACCGAACATACTTCAATCTAATTACGTTGCATGCGAAACGGTCATACCTTTATGGATTGTTCCTTCTCGAACATTATCAATCACTAGTTTCCATCAAACCGACGACGATGAAGATGATATACCATTCGGTATTGATGAAGTGTACAATGAAGTCGTTCGTCAACGTGTCTACAGGATATTCGGTGAAGATTTCACGGTGGGACCAGACTATTATGAATTAGAATTCATTGGACGTGGATCATATGGTATTGTTACTCGAGCTAAACATGATCATCTTGGTGATGTAGCGATAAAAAAGATTAAATTAAATTATAAAATTTCAACTATAGAAGAAAAGTATGAGCATTATAAAAGAATTTATCGAGAAACGATTATATTAAGTAAACTGGATAAAAATGAAGGTGTCGTTCAACTATACGACATTCTTCTGAATTCTCAAAATTATGATGAATTCAAGGAGATCTATTTAGTACAAAATCTTCTGGAAGAGGATTTACAGCGTGCAATGACGAAAAATAAACCGTTAGACATCCAACATATCATGTACAAAATATTAACAGCAATTAAACATTTTCATTCAGCCAACGTTAGTAAGTACAGACTTTAATGACGCGTCATCAACACTGTCTATAATGTGTATCTGCGTCTCTTTTCCAGTACATTGTGATCTAAAGTCATCAAATATTTTTCTGAAAAACACTACACACCCTACTCGGTGTGAAGTGCGTATCGGTGATTTTGGGTGTGCTCAAACCAGTGAAAACGGTAAGTGAATGAATGATAATATTTTTGTTATTTTGTATTTATATTTTGTCTTCTGTTTCAGTATTTGAAGATCTACAGGGAGACTGGTCTCATCGGTTAACACAAAAAATGGACAATGGAGGTTAGTAAGAACGAAGACAACCTGTCTAACGAATATGCAAATAATTGTTCTTCATTTATCTTAGTTGGTACGTATAGTTATTGTGCACCAGAATTACTATTAAGTTGTCCAAATTATACAAAATCGGTTGATATGTGGTCGACAGGATGCATTTTTGGAGAGATATTATTAAGAAAAAAATTGTTCAGGACTATTTATGATAACGGAATTTTAGTATTGAACGACATTTTACAATTGACTGGTTTACCTGTGTTATCTGATGATCTTGACTGGTTACCAGAAGATCGTCGGCAATTTTTTATTGAATATTTTAATACACGATCTCCACAAATAGCACAGTTTCAAAATACATTCCAGACACTAACCGATCAAAACGCATTCGATCTTCTCCAGAAATTATTAATATTTAATCCCTATAAGCGTCTGTCAGCTGATCAAGCCCTTTCACATCCCTATTTTGACAATTATATTGTCGAAACATCTGATTTACTATCGAATGATCAATTGTTGATGAATTTAAATCATTTGAATACACAGAACGATATTAAACAATATTTACTTAATGAACTACAAGATACAGCGGCACAATTAAGAGTTAAACATAATATAACATGAACAAAGAATGACAATAAAGTTGCCGACTTGAAATGATCGATTACGCGAAATATTTATAAAACAGAATTGAGAAATTATGTTAAAGACGGAATCAAGCCAAGTATAGCTCCCTAGTACAAGAAAAATGAGCTATATTTAAGATGAGAATGTCCAGCAGAAACAGAAATTTATTATAACGATGAAGAAAAAAAGACGAGAAAACGTACAGCCTATTGTACACACACATATATAATTGAATTGATTTGATTTGAACTGAATTGATAGCTTTATTAAAGATATTGGTATATTAATGATAAAAGTAAGAAATAACGACGAACAAGTAAAATGCGAAAAATAATAAAAAAGAGATAACAAAACGACGCGTTTCGGCTAGTAGCCTTCTTCAAGTATGAGCGATACTAATAAAAAGACAGTATATATATATATATATGCAGAAGCAAGCGAAATAAAATTATAATACAGATAAAAAATGCTCGGTGATCCCAAGGTTTCCTGGGGAAAGGAAGATTGAATGATGTGGAACAACACAACTATTTTATGATATGGATAAGAAAGTCTTTGACTCCATGTCTTAAAAAATAAACTAAAACTTGAGACAGGTAAGTTTTCTTTTAGGTCTAAAAGTTCGAATAGGTAACTCTGGACTACCTATGAATACAGAAATATTGCTTCTTCGGAAACCGAATATGAAAGTAACAATTATACGTAGTTCGAAACTAGACCTGTCACTCTATCTATTCGTAAAAAGAAAATATGTGTTTTTTCCTTCTCATCATTCTTCACACACAGACAGGCATAATAGAACAGAGCATAGATACTTGTATTTGTACTTTCTGTACTTTTCAAGTACAAAGTAAAAGTACTTGTACTAGTGTACTTTCAACAAATACTTTGTACATGTACTATAAGCATATTTATTATCGCCAACGAGGGAACCTCACCAGGTATCCCACTCTGTTTAAGCTCATATTTTGCTGATCGATAGGGCACATTAGTGTAACAAAAAGCCTAAAAGGATTTGGGCCCATGCGGCTTCCTTCCCGAGTTACGATTCGCTTAGTAAAATTTCAATATTTTTTCACTGTAACGCACGCTTCCAACGGGTTAAAGAGAAACTCGCAGCAATATTAGGCCTAAGCACAGCCCGTATACTGCAAAATTTAACCGCTAGTCTTGTGGCTGACCCCGTCTAGGCCAAAATTTTTAGATCAGTTACCGACCCGATCGACAAAATATTGACCGATTACGTCTAGGTATGCCCCAGTTACAGTTTTTACCAGTTAACTGTAACTGTCATAACTGTATAACTGTAACTGTAGAAACTGTAATTGCTCATAACTGTAACCAGAGATATTCTGGAGTAAATTAGTTTTGTACGATTTGCATACATTTTAAGAATAGGGACATTCTCATTTCTTCTTTCTCATTCTTCTTCTCTCTTTAAACTCGCGTCCACAATTAGAAGCCCAGTGGACTTCTATTATGTCCCGCAAGAAAGGCAAACTTTCTCAAACAGTACCGTAAAGAGTAAAGATATAATCCGTATCTTTTCTTTCCGAAGAAAAAGGAAAGTGGCACCTTTTCTTTTCCAAAAGAAAGAAAAGCGACATCTTTTCTTTTTGCAAGGAAAAGGCTTTCTTAAAAGATGCAAAAAAAAATCTTTTTCTTGAAAAAGGAAAAGATGTCGTTCTTCTTTCTTTTGGAAAAGAAAAGGTGCCACTTTCGTCTTACAACTTCTGTGGGTGTTGAGCTCCCACGGATTTTATACATTCAAAATCGGAGGCATTCAACAAAATAAAACCATCCAACGAAAGTAATCAATGAAAATAGAAAAATTACTGTGTAAGAATTTGATAAGTTCAAATGTTGGTTTATTGTTTTGCGAAAAATCTTAGAACTCCTAAAATGTTTCAGAAACCTTAAATCGCACGATGAGGTAAACTACCTAAAATTGATCATTATGTGAAGGTTTCATGGCTTGTAGATCGTATTTAAGTGAATCATAAACATTTTAAACTTCCTAAGATGTTAGAAAGACCATAGTTGCAGCCTTTTTCGAAGTTCCCATAAATCATTTCACATCACTTCTGAGGTTCACAGGACATGCACTGCCTATAGAGAAGGAATTTGAAATGTCTGTATAACATGTGCTCAAGCGTTGACTGCCGAATGATGAAACAAACAGATCACTACCATCATTTTCAGAAAGCAGTGGACTCAGTCATTTTCTAAATAACTCGAGAATGGAGTAAGATACAAAATCACGATTTTTACCATTCGATAGCGAAGATTTGAAACTACCTTTTCATAAGCAAAGCATTTTGAAATTCTTTCTTAAAAACTGGTTGTCCAACACATCCTAACTATACTTAGCTAACGCTTGTTTAATACGACATCAAGAAATGAAAGTAATATTGGAGGAGAAAGTAATATTAATTATCTAAGCAAAAAAACGTTTTCGAGGCAAACGGCGTTTATCGTATTGTTTAACCGGGCCGGTCGCCCGATATGTACAATGAACTTGTTGCTTTTATTCCTAACTTCTACCACACGCACGAATGACAGTTTTTTTTATGTAAAATTAATTTAATAATCGAACGGTTCAAAAGCGAATCATCTGCTTCCTTGAATAGATTCAGTAAATGCCATACAAATCGCTGGAGTTGTATGTACATCACGGTGAAGATGTGTATATTTTTTGTACAAAAGCAGAAAATTAATGTCAATAAAATTATCGTATTAACGTTAGTTTGATGCTCGCATTCAGCACTTCGAGTTCACTTGAGTCTGTCTGAGTTTCACCAGATAAATGGTTGGGTTTAATGACGGGTTTTATCGCATCACAAATTCTCTAGAATATATGAAAATATTTTCGGTGTTATCCATTATGCATACTGATCCCTGAAAATCGATGTTTGAGATAATTTTAACATGTTTTTACCTCAATCAGATTGCATACCTTTCTGAGTGATCCTTTTTCAATAAATATTAATCGATATATGGCATAAAGTGGAATAAATATTATGGATGATAATGCTAAGGTCCATCCACATGCGATACTCCATAATGGAAACACATAATTTCCGTATCGAAGCCCATCATCACTAACCATACTTAGAATAAATACCATCTAAAGATCGATGACAGATATGCCACTTGTTCATTTCCAATCAAATTTAAATTTTGTTTGATCAGATGTCCTTAGAATGCCGTTATTAGTATTGCTTCATACCTCCTTGACTTACGAGGGAAGGTTTCCAGGTGATAAATGGCTTTTTCAATGAAAAGCATACGACTATAGGTAATCGATAGTGCTGATTCCGAATATAATAGTTAGAGCTGCCCTTAGACCTTTGGAGACCCGGTTTTTGGAAACTGGTTTTTCGGAAGCAAAATTCTTTTTTCTTGAAAATAATTTCTGATCTTTCCAAATTGTAGAGCATGTCACGTTACTTAAGTAAATAAAATTTTAGGACCATCGGACATGTCCTAAGAACGCCTTCAGCAACGATAGAGTTTAAAAGATTAATAGCGTTCTTGGGACATGTCCGACGATCCTAAAACTTTATTTACTTAAGCAACGCGACATGCTCTACAATCTAGCAACATCAGAAATTATTTTCGAGAAAAACAAATTTTGCTTCCGGAAAACCGAGTCTCCAAAGGCCTAAGAGCAGCTCCGACTATTATATTTGGAATCAGCACTATCGATTACCTCACAGTAGGCATTCAGGCGGAAATTTGAGCAAAAATCGACAAGTGAGCTTTTTTGAATTCGAACAGTAGTAAATGTAGTCCTTGAAAAGTGCTATCGAATGGTATATAATGATCGACTATTAATGAACTCCTTCGATGAGTAAGTTAACTTACGAACATTCACAAAAAACACCGTCAAATATGACACATCTACAAAGATTCTTATTTCTATGTACAGACGTGCAATATTACCCTATCCAAAGCCCATATTCGGAATCAGCACAACCTATTGCATCTCATGATAATAGAAGGTACTCTTTTTGCATCTTGTATGAAACGAAAAAAGGTCTAGTAGTCTGGATTACTACTGTCCGACATGAGACAACCTCAGTGCAGTGACAGCGCTAAAAAGCGCTAAGCCTTGACAGACCTTCTAATTACATGAAAATGTTCCTCAGCCTATCGTGTATTTATGATGATCTCGTCTTTTTTTCTAAGTCGAGTTATTGATTTTACCTCGAAAACTCATAGGGTTTTCGAGGTAATTCGCGTTTTTCTCCCCCATAAGAGCACTTTTTCCATAACATAAAGTCATATTCGGAATCACCGTGAAAAACGACGTCGAATGATGTATATTTTGTTGTTTTATAAATAAAACATTTTTGACAAAAATTCAGGGCAAGGGTCCCCCTAAGGAACCTTTTGTCGAAAAAAGTTTTTTTCGAATTCGATCTTTTTTACTTCTGCTAATATCTGACACATAGTAAGACCATATTATGCAAAAATAATCATTTTCTAACTCAAAAAATCAGATGTCCGCCTGCTCTATGGGAAAATGCCCACTGCATACCTGTAGTCGTATGGTTTTCATTCAAAAAGCGATTTATCACCTGGAAACCTTCTCTCGTTAGATCAATAGAAAAACCTTGGATATCCAGGAAGAGTTTGTACCGATATATTGAATTTTAAGACGGAAAGTACATTGGTGTTTTTGTTTTCGAAAAGAAAACAGTTTTATATAATAAATTAAAAAGTGCGTATATTTTGACCTTATTTAAGAAACTAAGTTCGTCATCTTCGATGTTCTCAAGTAATAAGCTGTTTCACATCTTTTTTTGACTGACGCAGATAGCCCATCATGCTTTACATAGAGCTACACTAATTTGAATGGTACAAACTCTCAATGAATTTGTGGCATCTTAGCTACTACACAGCAATGCGCATAAATAGGTGCCAGAAAAAAATTCTTCCTACAACAGGTTTGTGGCAAAACTTTTCAGCTACAAATCGATAGTTTTAGACTTACCGTGTTTGAGAAAAAATGTATTTTATTGAACATGTGCCTTTCTACTTTATAGCACGATTCTTTGTCTCGATATCCCAGTGAGAACAGAAACGAAACACTGCAACAAAGCCCCGTAGTAGAGAAAACAGACTTTTGGTTAGTATATTTTACTGTATTTCATGAGTTTGTTGTGCTTGAAGAAATTTTGATATGCTTATTGTCTTCCGAGGCAAAAAATCACGTTATATAGTAAAAAGCTATGTTCGATAAAATATATCTTTCGCACACAGTAAGTCGGAAAACCAAATCAAAAAATAAATTAAATAAGTGTAGCTGAAAAGTTTCGATACAACAATGTATATCATACGAGTTTGTCCAATGTGTTTACCCGAAACTATGATAGACTGAAGGTTGAGTGTTCATCGATTATTGAAGAAAAAAACGAACTCTAACTCAGCAACGATTGGCACTTAGAAATATCATATTTGCAATCAGCGTATCTTACTTCACCAGATATTTAGGCATGCAACGGTAACGATAGGCGTATCTTACTGATAATCGTTATCGTGTTGTGTTTATCGATCAAAATACAACAAACCGATAAAATTCGTAAAGCTTCAAAAAGAACTAAAATCGGATGAAAACTGCGTGTATAACAAGTGCACTCTCCTACTCAGGGCGTTTCGACTCATGCATTCACTTTATTGACTATTAATTGCTATTTAAACTTAAATATTTGAAACTCAAAACCATTTAAATTGTATTTTCTCCTACAAGAGTACATTTCTGAAACTTGAGTTTGCTACGTTTTACAGTGGAAATGCAATTTTTAAATTTCACTTGCTGGAATCGCATTTCTCGAAATCGACTTTTAGGGTTTAAATCAGTTTTACTGTTTTTCGCTAGAAAGATCGGATCATACAAAGTCAAGTATAGCAGATAAAAATTAGGAAATAATATTTTCTACAACGTTGTCTCGAGACTCAACTCGGAAAAATACTTTGTACAAGATGAGGAAAAAGGAAAGTCGGTTTTGGTTAAATAGTGGTTTTCCATTATGAAGAAATTATTTTCTTTTAACATAGTCTAGCGGCAACTTTGTAGACAATTTAATTTTCCTTCTTTTATCTGTTGCATCCAAGTTCGTACAAATCGCTCTTTTCAACGAAAAACTCCAAAAACTGTTTTTCAGCAGCAAGATCGGCTTCTGGAAATCCGACCTCAGCAAGTAAACTTCAGAAAATCGCCTTTCTAGTCTCACATCTAGCAAATTCAAATTTCAGAAATGCTTGATTGTGAAAGCAAATTCAATTTAAATGTATTTATCGTATTTTGACCGATAATACGGATAACGATGATCGGTAAGGTACGATAAACGGATGATATTGCGTTATCGCGGCGTGTCTACTAGACATAGTGTATCTTATTCAAATTCCAGAGTTACATTACGATATATTTCCCTCGTAAGGCAAATAGATGTCGAACAATACTCATAACGATATTCTACAGACATCTAATCAAACTAAATTTTCAATTAATTTGGAATGAAAAACTGGCATATCCACCCTCCTCCTTTCGAATTTAGATTTAGATTAAAACTTCAACTATGTTTTTATTTATATTGTTTGTCTTACTATAGCATAAATAGGCGTTAACAGTCCCCAAAAAATTTTTGTCCAGTGTGGAAACGAATAGCCTAGCATCAAACGAATATTTTCGTAATACTTGTTTATTCCTTAAAAAAGATTTCTCAATACAGATACTCGTTATTTTTCTGCAACAGATTCACTTACCATAAACATAACTAACAACAATGCATGCTATAGCCGCCACAAGTGCCACTGTTCGAGAACTGTTGTAATAATTAAATATTTCAAACACATAAATGCCACCCTAAATCAGATTACACGTGAGGGATATTGTAACACGGGGAAGTGGGATGCTAAATTAGTATAAAACTCTAATGTATTACACATTATGGTTTTAAAGCATATCTCAACCCTTCGCAATCTAAGTGTAACTCATATTTTCCGAACGTTTTTGGAACAGATAACTGGTAATATTTTTAACGACATCGCTGTGGTGGGATTGGATCCGTGGGAGGTTTTCCAGAGATCCGCTAAAAATTCGTATGCATAAACTAAAAACCTATGTAAGTTTTTCTACTTGATTTACATTCTATAACCTATTCTGAGAATTTCCTGAAAATTTCAGTCTTTTTGGACGAGAAATCAGTGAAATGCACGGTTTTTAACTTCTGACGGTACCCACGGAAAAAAATTTACAAATTACGCATGTTACCAAGGGGGGAAAAGCAGAATAGCTGGAATGGGCCATTCTGTACCATTCCAAAACGGTTTTCCCCCATTGGTGTTAAAGCAGGAATCTCAACAAATCCTTTGAATGTTGGATATATGCTGCAGATTTTCACATCACTTTACCTTGCCGAAAGTTTTCCAGCAAGTTGTTGAGTATAGTTGTGCAGGATTCTTTAATACACTCACTTTTCACATTTTTTTCCTGCAGGGTACTGGAGGATTCTTTTCTAGGCACACCATGCAGAAGCTTTTACATGCGTTCCTCGCGTATCTCTCGCAGATCCTTCACTTTGTATAGCCTGCGGAATTGTTTCCTCCCTGTTATACACTAGGTATCTCACTACTCAAATCCTGGAAGGTCTATACGACTTTGTCCTGGAGAAAAGAAACGTTGTCTCCTAGAAGAAATGATTACAGGGCAGTCCGCAAGTATTTTTCCTACGAGATCTGCAAGGATTTTTTCTCAAAGTATTTCTCAAAATTTTTAAATTATATACCATCCAATATAGTATTCAAAACTGAAGAAATTAGAATTGTTTGATATCTCTGCGTTGCTAATCATCTTTTTTTCATAGCAGTGGGATCATTCTGATAATTTTAATTTCATATTGATGGAAGAAAATAGAATATTCCTGACATAAAGGGATGTTTTCAGCTATCTAGTAATAGTTTGCTATCTAGTAAAAATCCTGTGTAGAGGCAAGAAACATCGCCAGATAAATTAATACCGACAACCCGCGGGAATCCTGCGCAAAGCCTTGAGAGGTCCTGCATGAATTCTGATTATTTTTTTTCAGTGGGTAATAGGCGAAAAAACGGGGTGTTCTTGCGAATTATTGCGGTATTGTTTGAGATTGGATTTTATAGTGTGGTTTGGCAATGGTAAGCTTTCGAATTTTGTCTCGAATAGTACACGATGGTAAACCTGATCAGGAATCCTGATTTTGTCATAGATTTACGTCACAAAGTGGCTAGTTTCAGAACCTGAAGACCACAGGTCTCTATCGGCTTTCGTTCAAACTTTATTCAAAAAACATCGGACTTCATTATATTTTGGTACAGATGGTTTTTACTTTTATGTCAAATTTAGAATTTCTGAACAACAATTTTCTGTCTACTCTTTTTCGAAAAGTAAACGAAGATGACCGATCTATATACTTGCATTACTCTACACCATCTCTCATTGTAATACACTATAATTTCGAAGTATAGTTTGATTTTATTAAAAATTGTTACTTTTACTTCCATATTCTGCATTATTTGGTAAGGGTTAAAACTCTCTAGAAAAGCTTATGCTTCAGGTTCTTAACGCTCATATTCCTACCTGTAGTCCGCATGAAACCGAGAAATCATGTGCATATAGAATAGGAGGAAATATGAGGGTGCAAGATTCTCCTATGTAAAAGGTTTGGTTAATATCGGATTCGGGATAACTAATATATTCGCAGTGAATGTGTGTGTAAGAACAAATCAGATCCAAACTGTGGCAAATTGGTTTTCGTATAAGCAAAATTAATCTTGATATCACTGTGTGTAATTGAGTAGACAATCGACACTGAACTGCCGTTTTTCTGTCTCGCTAAATTGCCTTTCAAATTCAATTACTATCCATTTCAGATTTTCCATCTAACTCAAAAGCGAAAAGAGATTGAGAGTTATAATTTTTGGCATTCGATAGATGACGCTTTGGAGCATCTTTTCATCACGAAAACAAAATTAAACGTATTTTTTCTTACTACGTTGTTTAGAGACTCTTTGGAAAACTTGCTTATAGTAGCAAAATTTTAAATAATAATATACTGATGTTCTAACATGCGGAGTTAGCCTAAAATGCCCTCTTTAAAACGGGAGTCAAGCGAAGCCTTGCTATTGCATCGTTTAGTCGTGGTAATGGGTTTCCGAGGAGTCTTAGGGCTGCTTTGCCATTACGTGGATTAGTAGAAAACATATAGAAGCCTTGGCTATCGATCATATTGAATCTTGTGATAATGTTCGTTTTTGAAGCGAATGCAAAAACCTAGTGAGAACCTACAGCAGGTGTAATCAACAGCCCAGTTTTAGCTATTTTCAAGGAAAATAAAAATATTCATAATTTACTCAAAAATCGATCCAAGCTATTTCAGAGCATCAAGATAGACTCTACTGTATCTGTCTAATTTGATTCTGTACTTAAAACTAGTAAAAATCGTTTTCTCTGTTAGGAAGATTGCTTGAAAATCTGTTCAAAACCAAAGCGCTTTCCACTGATTTTGCAAACGTCTATTCAATTCTAACGAGGGAACATTCCCAAGTGAGGCACTTCGATTTTGTCTTAACCTGACAATATATATGTAATCAAGAACGCTGATTACGAATATGATAGCCGTTTGTGCCCATAGACTTTCCTAGCGTTTCTCTGAAGAACCGGTTTTCTAGAAATCTCATGAAGCCCTAGCAATGTTTTATGAACATGTTGAGATTGTAGTGTGGAAATTTTACATCAGAATGAGACGCTTTCCAGCTCTCCACGACCTTTCTTTGAAAAGTTACAGAATTTACAAGAGAAACCCTAAATTAATTTTCCTTTTTATATCTCTGAGCGGACAATAAACATTTAGCGCTTCTCTTGTAAATTCTGTAACTCTGCAAAGAAAACTCCTGGAGAGCTGGAAAGCGTCTCATGTTGATGTAAAATTTTCAGGCTACAATTCCAACATGTTGATAAAACATTGCTAAGGTTTCATGGGATTTCTAGAAAACCGGTTCTCCAGAGAAACACTTGGAAAGGTCTATAAGCACAAACGGCTATCATATTCGAAATCAGCGCCCTTGATTACATATAAATTGCCAAGTTTGAACAAAATTGGAGTGCCTCACTTGAAAATGTTCCCTCGTAAAGTATTGCACAGACCGTTTTTGAGTTAGATGGAAAAATAGTCTTATTTTAACTTTGAATGGATAGTAATTGAGTGTGAAAGACACCTCAGCAAGATAGAAAAACGCTAGTTCATTGCCGATTGTCTACTCGTTACACTCTACTCTAATAGTAATATTAGTGATACTACTGATAACATCGTGTCGATTGCACAACTTCAATCGTTGTACAGAATATAGATACAGAACGGTGAATTTAGTTTTGTAGTTTACTACAAAGCTAAGTTCACATGTTCGAATCTCTATTCGTACAAAAATTGATTTTGTGTTTTTCGATAGTTTTAGTTTAGAATACTATAATGGAATATTCTTCCGCTTGTATTCTGACAGAATAAAGCTTATATCAATAGTAATATCGAGATTAACTTTGCTCGTATGAAAATCACTTTACCACAGTTTGAGTTTGATTTGTTCTCTTTGTTGAGTTAGATGGAAAATAAGTCGTATCAGTCAATCTGAAATGATTAACGATCGAGTGAAAGTGTTGAGCAGGAGTGGAATTCCATCCTACGCCGTGCCATGCAGCGGAGTCGTATCAATGATTTTTCGTAAACTTGCGAATATACCTGCAGTTCACTTTTGTTTCAGTTTTCGAGCGCCGTACATGTTGAAAGCACATCTGAGCTCATGATCTCACCCTTAATTAATCGAAAAGCATGTCTGCAAAGAAGACTCCATGACGTGTATGATGTATGCGTTATAGATTATGTTTTAATTTTATTCAAAACAGGGATAAAACGTTAAAATCGAACGAGCAGTGACCGAAAATCAGGATAACTGAGTCCCATGTTACGTTAACAAGATATTTAACTTACATTTGTTACCATAGAAAGACCAATCAGGTATGACACGAGGCATACACCTGCTACGAACAGTTCTTTATTCGGTGAGGATCGTAGATAAGTGGGAAATTCATCACTGATGGCTGTTACAACACCTTCGACACAAACAAACTAAAATCAAAATTAGTTTAATCGATCTATGTTTAGCTTAACTGCAAATCTTTCTTGCTTTGCTTTTATATATACCTGACTATCTATACCAAGCAAAATAATCATTATAAAAAATAGAATAGCCCATATACTTCCTCCACCCGGCATGAGTGATAAAGCTTTTGGATATGCAACAAAGGCAAGACCAGGTCCTATCACAACAAAAAAATGAAATGAAATAAAATGAAAGAATTGAATTTATTTTCTACCTTTTTCAGCTGCATCTTTAATTAAAACGCCTTGTTCCTTCGCCATATAGCCCAATACAGAGAAAATAATGAAACCTGATATAAAACTTGTACAACTATTACATAATGAAAACAGAATCGAATCCCTAACAAACAAAAAAGTATAAACAGTAAGATTAGGCGCTTCGTCTCTAACGCGAATGCTATGCCAATGATCTCTACAAAGACAGATTTTTGTAAATCACATACCTAAAACTATTATGCTGAAATTTATTATAACTTCCCATTGCAGTAATCATTCCCAGACTAATAGACCAAGAAAAAAATATTTGGGTACCGGCATCTGTCCATGTCTATGTCAACAAAAAACCTATACAAAACAGTGTACTAATACGAGATGAGCTTACCTCTAGTGTTGCAACTCGTGACCAGTTAGGTTTTAAATAATAGATAATTCCTTCTTTAGCGCCAGGTAAGGTTATACCACGTAGAAGGAGTATAAAAATAAAAAGATATGGTGACAAGGCGGTGAAATACATGATCTAAATGAGAACCCAAATAACATGAAAGAGAAAGTAAAAATGACGCGATTACTTTTCCTGTGATGCGTATTCCCTTAAAAATAATCATATAGACACAAATCCATGCCAATAGTAAACATAACGCTAAATCCCATTTGATTCGTCCGGGATATTCAATACCGTTTGACAAGCCCAACACATTATATCTATATAGAGAAAAGCCAATTACCAGTAGAATACCTTCTGAAAACGCATGAAAACTTTAGTTAATGAATCATTATTAGTATCGCATATGATTCTGTCAAAATAGTCAATTTACTGCCAGTATTCGACTGTAGAATCTTTTCTTTCGCTCAACAAACAAGTATTGTTTAAATCGGAATAATTTTGTTGTTGATAGGATTGACAACACCTGGTGTTCCACCAATTTCCACAAGATTTCCATGGCAAAGTTTTCGTCATTGATGAAAATAAATATCTTATCGCCCATGCTATGACGACATTATACATGGCATTCAAGTTGAACGCTAATATTGTTGTAGCTATACCAATACCTAAGACATTTTGATAAGTTACACAGTATAAAATTCCAGGTTTTTAAAGAAGAGAAAACGTGCTTTTCGTTTGCCTAAATAGGAACCTGATACGAATATGGAAATTGTTAAAGTTAGTTTTGTCTGATGTTTTGAAAGTGCAGAAGTTGAGTTTTTCATTCGTTCCGATCTCTGTATGGCGTTCTCCAGAACACACCAGGATGAAAAATTCTAATCTGTTCTTTTACTTTTCAATAAGCTTGTTTTTAGTTTTTCTTCTTCGCAGTTCCCTGTGTTCGATTTTTTTTATCAATACTTTGCCTATGATCGCACATGACTGACGTATTTTTGTAATACTGCAAATACATAGTGTAATTGTCATTGGCAACACTGGAATCGATCGATCGGTCCATATCGCTCAATAAACGTTGGTCTGGCCGGTTCCATTTACGATTATCAAGGACAAATACGACCTCGAACGACGAGATTCTTGTGAATAGAGCGAAATGTGCGAAAATAATTCGAAGTATTTGTAAGGAAATATGATGTCCTTCATGTGTATTTAGGCTCTGCAAAATAAAAACGATGATGGACACCTGTGATTCTCTTCTTCGTTTTGAATTTCGAGATCTTCAAACACTCAGAACTAAAACTGCATTTTCTGTCTTTTTGAAAACACAATTTCTGAAGAATTTAAATGTGCTGGAAAACTGAAATGAATGAAAAACTCGTTTTATGTTGAAAAATAAAATCTATGTGTTTCACATTTCAAAGAACTCAAATGAGTTCTTCAACTAGTTCTCTGAAAAGAACGCGATTTTTTATGCTGTAGGTTGATGTTTATTTTAACCATTCTTCTAACAAACCTCGAAATAACGGTACAATATTCCAACATCCAATTCCACCTTCTGACATCCATTGACCAAGTGAAGCTTCGAGAAAAAATAGGGGGACTCCACATATCAATGCACTGATGAAATATGGAATTAAAAATGCTCCTGTAAAAGAAGAATTCCACATAGATCATCTTTCTATAAAGGACATATTATATCATTTTACTTACCACCGCCATTCTTAAAACATAAGTATGGAAAGCGCCACACGTTTCCAAGACCGATACTAAATCCAATGGTAGAGATAAAGAAGTCAAATTTTGATTTCCATATTTCACGTTGTTTTACGACCAATTTTGTTTGTGACATGACTCTTAATAAACAACCGAACGGTTAGTAACTTGTTGTATTTGATGCAAATGTGCGAGTGAAGATGAAGTATAATAAGAGTGTACTATTAGTGATATATACTGTTGCCCTTGGTGTTACCATATAATGTTCCTTTTCTCTATTTCGTATATAATCAGTCATATCTACCTATATCTACTGTATAATAGAAATATTTTACATATCTAATGATTTTTTTTTTCTTTTCTCTTTCTTTTCTTACACGTCACATACTACACATTACATTGTAACATTCAATATCTATCATAGAGCGCAGAAGAAATTTGTAATTCATGGCAGAATAATAACGTCTATTTCGATCAATATATGCTACTACTTCTATTAAAAGTTATTTTCTTTATTTATATATTCGCTCAAAACGAAAATGTTTATACTGCAGTTTTTACTTTATTCAATCCGAACTGTCTTTTCCTGACTGTCAAATTATCATAGTCACGATTTTGTGCCTTATTTTTATTACTGTGTCTTATTTCTGTTATCGTTGACCTATGATCGATAGAATAATCTGTTTCTTCCATGAATTTGATATTCTTTGATGTACAGTAGCGCAACTTATGGTCGACATCAGCATAGTGAAAAGACTATTCACTATTATTCTCGGTTATCGCGTTCTCTCTTATAATACATATTAAAAATTTCTGTTTTATCATTGATTCTAGCTGAGTTCGTTTCTCATTTAATTTTAGTAATTAATTTTAATATAAGCTTTCGAATCAACGTTGTCATAGTTAAAGAGAATTTAAAACAGTTAAAACTACGTAATCAATAAAAGTAAAAGCACTATTGTTTCGACGAACTACTTTTTCATTTCCCGTAAAATATTTATGAGCTAATCGTAACTTTTTTGTACGGTTATTAAAAAAAACGAAAGTCTTCCCAAAAAAATCTGAGTCGTACATTTTGTAGCCCACAGTTCACTGAGGCCCCACAAAAAATTTCCCAACTACCAGACCCGAACTGCCTGAGATATTTCAGTACCAAGGTCGGTTTCTACCGCTCGACAGGATTTCAACGGAATCTATGCAAAATACTCGCTAAAAACAAACTTATGACATACCATTCGACTCGTCTTGGGACAAGCAATCTAGTGAGTCTACTAGCAGTTGATATAAGGGAAAAAACGCAAAAAACCTATAAAAAATGCGTTTTATCTCGAAAAACGCCACTAAAGTTCACTCACACTTTTCCATAAAGTTTTTTCATAAAGTTTTCTTTCCAGAACCTAGGAGCACTACAAATCGCTTGCCCATGACCAGATGAGTCTATTGATGTACGGTAAGCGCAGGTCCGAGCGAAGAATTCTGAGAAAATCGAGCAAAACTTGTCGCTTCACATTTTTTAGAGAAAAATGTCCACTCTACATTTCGCAGAACATCGTAAAATTCTAACATAAGCAATTATCAGACAGCCTCAAAATTTTTGGTGCTAATGCAACTTTTTATGCTCTAGTCGCGCTATTAGTTTCAGAAAGTTTCGACGTGCCCGCTAGGAGTTATTCGCCATTCGATTGCAGACTGTCGCCCTACACATGGAGTGAAAACTGATTTTTTTAAAAGTCTGGGAATGGGATTTTTCGACTTCGAATGAGTACAGCTTTGCGGGTTGACCAGATTTTTTTTTGTGGTAGTGGAACCGTCATCAGCGAGTAAAACAAAAAAGTAATTTTCGAAACCGGTGGGCAATGACAGAAGTTATTGAAAAAATATCGTAAAATTACAATTGTACAAAAAAGTTCCTGTAAATGTACGTGATAACCTGTATAATAGAACCGTAAAGAGAGAAAGAACCAAAAGAAGAATGTACGAAGCCTTGAAATATTCTTATCTGACCTGGATAAAATTTATAAACTTACAACATCAAAAACATGAAATATAGTTAACACTGGATGATTTTTCAAACATTTAACTAGCTAGAAATTTGTTGATCTCATTTGCCCCGTCACAGCAACTGCTTACGTCCGCAAAGTGGCCACCTCCCTTTTCGTAATAACTGAATCATGTCCGGTGGTAAGTAAACAAATGATATAATATATCCTTTGTAGAAAGATGATCTATGTACAATTCTTCTATTACTGGAGCATTTTTAATTCCATATTTCATTAGTACATTGATATGTGAAGTCCTCCTATTTTTTCTCGAAGCTTTACTTGATCAACATATTCTGTTTATCCTGTTAGTGACATTTTTATCTCGATAAAATTTATATATCAGGCTTCATTAAGATAAACTAGATAATGAAAAGAAATAGCTGAAACTGGGAAATCAATAAAAGGATAAATATTGTCTATCATTAACAGGTTTTGATTGCTGTTTCGAATTACTGACAAGTAAAGTCGCACTGAGCGACGAAACGACGGCATTTTTGGGGTGATTCTGTGCTTTGGGATAATTTTTCTTTTTGGTTTTGTTTTGCCGGACATAGGTATGTATTACAATACCTGTAAATATTCTATCTACTATAGTACATAACTGCATCGGAGCGTGGCCTACATTTTGAGATAAAGCTTGAGACATAAACATTTTGCCACACAGAGAAAGTCGGGTTATTGGGTCTCACGTTTAAACGAAGAATTCTATTTCGTCGGAGCGGTTTTAAAATCTGTAAAGGAACGGAAAAGATAGCCCGTATTCTGAAGTATAGATTCATATTAAAAGATAGTTTTTAAAGCTGGTTTGTTTAGGCGAAAAAGAATTAATTCTAAACGTCATGAGATTGATCGATTTAGCTCTTCATATATTTTAAAGCTGGCGTGTTGGCCGATCTGATGGTGTATGAATCATCGGTATAGCCCTGCACCCAAAAAACTAGATAGGTTTATAAAATGAGTCACACCCGGTTGACAGCTATTGGTTCGGACGTTCATGGCGGACGAGTGTTTACCTCTAAAATGAACTGAAAACCTTTTTTTAAATCAGTTTTCAATGCTGATTCAGAAAAATATAGTTCGAACCTTCCATCTTACAATATATCTCAAAAAGTCAGTTTCATCGTAGAGGACGGTTTTTTGTATTTTTGACGTTCTCTCAATCGTTTGAGTTTTTCTCTATGAAGAAATGGTTTTGGGAGACTCGGAAGGTGATAGGCGTGGACGATTTTGGAACTGGTCAAAGCGCAATTGCAACAACAGGTGTGGCGTTCTGTATTGCAATTGGTCTGTTTTATCTTACAAAAAATGAAACAAAAATATATTTAAAACATATTTCATCTGTTTATCTACCCGCTCCACCTAATATTACCAAAAAAACCAGAAAAACGATAGAGGACATCATCAGTGAAATAATTAACACGGAAACCAGCGTAATATTCGAACATGTTGTATTTGCTGGTGGTCTCAATTCGAATGATAACAAGGCCATTGAAGCCAGATTGCTCTCGATGATGGGCAATTTAACAATTAAACTTACGCGAAATGGTACAGAATTAGTAATAATTTTATTCTGAAAAGGTAACTAGAATCGAGCTGAAAGACATTCGATTATTTTAGGTGTAACATCGATCATGTTACGTGATTTTCTTGATGCAATCAAATTTATTGAAGTGAATATGAATATTTGGCCTTCCCTCTATCTGAGTGGCGTCGAACGTTGTGTTAGTGGAGTATCGTTATTGTGTTGCAAACAATATGAAGAAGATAGAATTTATATCGCTCATTACGCAGTTTATAATTCATCCGTTGTGATTGAAGCTGATCGCTGTGTCATGCAATTATCAAAACTTGATCCATTTACAAGACACTAGGCATGTTCGAACAAACGTATTTTGAGAGAAAACGCTGTGCATTCGTTGGTCTATTTTAGGACATGTAGGAAAATGCTTGTAATTTTTGAAGGCAAGATCACACAGAGTTGTACCAAGTCTTATTCTGAATATTTTTCGCAGACATCTCAGTTTTAGCAAAATTTTTTATGCGTCTCCCATCTCATGAATCACCCGGTTGGACAGATTTAGGTAATATCTGGAACGTAAGACGATATATATACATACAATGCGTAGCAAAAGTAAAAGTGTAAAATGGCGTCACTAGCGAATTTCTCGTTATCTGCCCGATGTATTTGTGTATTAGAACAAAACCCTTTGTCTTTTCAGCACAAACTTGATGATTTCATCCAAGAAATTTGTGGCGTATATTTTTGATATGAAGTGCATTGTTGGACCACACACGGCGAAGCTTATGTACGTTTCCTCATTCAGCTTTTATGTCCCCGTTTAGATTGAATCTGTCTACTGATTTATTTTTTTCTCTCTACGATATTGTTTGAAAAATGTACGTTTATATGAAAAAACCAGGAAAAAGCCTGGTAGCAAAAAAACAGTTTTCGAGAAAAAACGCATTTTGTACATAGGTCACCTTTTTCAGGGCTAAAAAATTGAGTTTTTTTTGATTCTGAAGGAAAAACTTCAAGAATCCATAACCTTTTGAAAAAAGGTGAGTTTTTCATTGGTGAGAAATTCATTTTTTCAAAAAACTTTCAGTTTTTCTTTGTATTTTACTTTCTATTTGTAATATAGTCATAGTGAACTTACTTAATCGTATCTTTATAAAATAAAGTAACGATATTCGACTCTTTATGCACAAATATTCGTATTAGAAGACCCCTCGTAATAGAAGATCCCCTAAAAAGTTTGTACACTAGAACATAATAGAAGACCACGGGTCTTTTATTATGAGGCGGGGTTTACTCTTAATAAGCATTTCTTTAGCAAAAAATTTTGTTTCTTTTGCCCATCGCGTCATCGACTCTCGCGCCAATCACTTGGACATCAATGGATTGGCTTTGGCTCATTTTGTGGAACTCCGTCATTATCTTCGAAGAAGAGAGAGTAACAGTTTTATACCCCAAAGCCGCTGGTTTTTAAGATAAATTTGACAACCTCTTAAAGTTGTAGTCGCAACCTCTTAACGTGACTAGACGTCTCAGTATTGGGAGTTCCACCTTTTAGCACCTTTAGGTGCTACCCTGCCAAGGTCTATTAGTAGACACTGGTCGGTTGTTTAAATAAGAAGAAATGAAAAGTGTTTTCTCAAGTAGATTGAAATATAAAGCGGTTGTTTTGTTTTCGTTCGATAGGAAACATTTGTTTTAGTATAGTTGCTTAGGCAAAGCTGGAATGTTGCCTGATCCCTAAGCGTTACCGACCTGTCTGTGGTGTTAAAAAATTATTTACCCATTTGAGCGTAAATCGGCTTGTCCAAACGTAACAGTGTTACGTTTTGGTCGCACTAAAATGAAATTACCTCGGAAACTAAAACAGTTAAAAAGCTCATTTAAACGCCATTCGATGCAGCTCGTCGACCCCCATTTACGGTATAAAAACAAAATTTTTTGCATGAAGTCTCGAATTTTGAGAACGGTTTTTGTAGGCCGTAACGGTGTTACGAAAAAAAGACCCTTTTTTCAAGTGCTATCAACAAAAACGTGAATTTCGACAAAGGTAAAGGTCATAATGAAAATTTTTTAGCACAGAAATTGTAGAGCACCAAACGGGCTATCCGATGGTAAAAAAAGAATTTTTCCAACATCTTCAGTTAAGGCAAAAACATCAAAACATAAACGTAACGGTGTTACGCACTATTTTTGTCGAGTGTTTTCGAGGGACTTAACATGATCAGAAGATTTTGATATTATACAGATAATTATTCGTGCCACAGTCAGCCGATATTCAACGCAAGAATAAAGTCGCTACCTAGGGTCAAAAACTGTAAATTAAGTCGGAAAATGTACAAATATGTACAAATTTTCTAAAGGGCTGAAGCTCAAAACCAAATACGCCATTTTGTAGAGAATTAAATTTTCTACGAAACCATATGTTCAGAAATTTATTTTTCGAAAACTATCTCAGCTAAAAATAGAAAATGCGGTTTTTGAAATGTTCAAAAACCGGTTTTGGGACTCAAAAACCAATTTTTATCGAAAAAGCGTTTTAAACGGGTCC
The DNA here is from genome assembly GCA_905250885.1 of Didymodactylos carnosus. Taxonomy (NCBI): domain Eukaryota; kingdom Metazoa; phylum Rotifera; class Eurotatoria; order Philodinida; family Philodinidae; genus Didymodactylos; species Didymodactylos carnosus. The sequence continues at coordinate 2,408 of CAJNOQ010002165.1, read as the reverse complement.
TTAGAATTGAAAATTACATCTAGTGATGTCTTCAAAATTTTCGAAAGCGAAAATGTTTTTTTATAAACTTGATCAGCGAAGTGTCGCGTTACGTGAACAAGCCGAAATAAATTCTTTTCCAATAACCAGTTCGGCCTTTTACCAAAAACATCGACAGTTGATGCTCTATTATATTTGTTACATAGTCTGACAAATAATCTTAATAAGCAGCCACCGGTGGACACCGTTCTAGTCACATTTGATATCCCATGAAATAATTTTGATACCCTAACGCAGGTTAGCACTCGTTAAAAATATCTTTTTTACCAAAATTATGTTTAAACGGGTTAAGCTTTCAAAAATCACGCGTACTGGCGCTTTTTCCGAGTGGTGATGTGTGAGAACTCGTTGAATATGATTTTGAAAGATCTAACGAGTTTTCACGCGTTCAAGTTGAACGAGTTCAAGTGCGTTAAGATCTGGTTGATGCGTATGAATGAGTTTAATACGAAAAAGTTACTTGTAATGGGTTTGAACCAGTGTGGGTATCGAATGCGCTCTAACTGCTCTTAAATAGTGATGCAACCAAAATCGATTACAATTAGAACCATCAGATTTAACTGCTTTGAAATTGAATTGTTACGTGTTATGTATAGGCATGCACCAATACCAAGCATTATTGAAGATATTGTACAATATTACTGGATATTCAATATATTGTATTGGTGCATGACTAGTTATATAATCGCGTTTTACACGTTGATCTATCATTCGTAATCGTACGTTCAACCAATCACAAACGTAAATTGTATACATGTACAATTTCCATTCAAATCCGTTGAACTTAGCAAAACGCACACGGGGCTTCAAGTAATAATGAGTTCATCTTAAATAAGTGAACACATCTCTTCACTGTCTTTTTTTTACTTCTCTACAGACAAACCTTTTTACAAACAAGCATTAGAATAAGTAGTTCGAAACTGTTAGCGTCGGAGCGAAGATTAAATATAATAAAAAGCTTACTTGGTTACTAAATTTTTTCTTATTGTGGTCCAAAAGAAGAATCTCATATGTGTGAGATAAAAACGAATATACTTCATAAAACAAGAGCTGTGCTCGACCATACTATTCCCCTCTTCTTTTCAGTGACAATGGACATGGGCAATCAAAAACATCACATAACAGAGAACGCATCACGTCCTCTTAATAGCGTACTTGTGTTGAAACTATTATCGACTAAACTGTATCAAGTTGTTAATGCGCGCTAGTTTCAAACTCAAACGTTGGAACATGTGAATTCATCGAAAACTGATCATATACAATTCGATTGATCATAAAGAAAAAATGTATATTTCTAAATAAAACCTATTTTAACTCGTTTAGACGAATAGAATAACTTTCAACCCATGCATGGTTCAGGGATGACTCATCAAAATTTTTAAGCGTTTAAACGCGTTAAAGCAGCGATTTAGCAATCACCGTTTTGTTTTGCATAACCAAATCATATATAAATATCACGCCTTTTCCTTCGAAATATACGAAATATTTGCTTAGAGGTTTTTCTAAGTTTTTCTCTTGCTGCAAATTACTGTACGAGACTAGTCCACCATAATGATACTGAGGATCATAACCTGATGGGTCCATCAACAAAAAAGCAGTGCCTGCTTAGTACAAGAACAAAATCATACAAACAATGTCTAATGTATGTCTAACAACGTCTACAATGTTCTAACGAGTTAGAACATTTTGAATCCAAAGAATTTTATTCTAACGAATGTTAACGCGTTCGAAGTCGATAAAAAAGTCGAACGAGTTTGAACAATCTACTACTGAGGTGTAACGTTAGCACGCGTTACAAATTGAACGCGTCAAAAGCGCCGAATATGAAACATTTAACGCGGTTTTAATGCGTTAATGCGCTTCCCATGAAATATTTTTGATACCCTAACTCAGGTTAGCACACGTTAAAACAAGTAATAATTTAACGCATGCGCACAGGTTAAATGGTCTGGAATGCGTGCAAACATGTTATCTTCTGAACTTGTATGAGACCAGAAATGTCTCTTAATTAATCCTAACTCGTTAAAAACACAATTTCATTATAAAAAATTAAAAGTTGGGTTAAAACGAGTTAATCAGAAAAAGTTTAAAATTGTAACGCGACAGGTAAGCGGATTAACGCGTTAAAACAGCGTTAAATGTTTCATATTCGGTGATTCTAACGAGTCAGAATCACCTGTTAGAATCACCACGAGTTAGCTGCATTTTGTTGCCCATCATTCACTGAGTCTGTGGTAAGAATTTCCCGACTACCACACCTCAGGAAGCTGAGATAAACGAGACGCAGAGTTACTACTACTCTTCTAAGGAGTTGATCCTAAGCAATATATCGAAATCGGTCTTTTTGCATATATATGACACACCGCTGA